>JAQZBX010064860.1:0-16502 GCA_029593785.1 Cabassous unicinctus | reverse complement strand
TATTTTACTACATAGAGAAGAGACAGAACAAGGATCAGCTATAGAAATAGGTGTCACTTATCCATGGCTAGTAAGTCCCTCCCAACAGCTGATGCAGGACAATGATCTCCATACACTGCTCTTCTGTTGTAGCAGGGAATTCCTGAACCCAGATATATGAGTGGGACTGAATAGGTGCCATATGATGTACCCAACAGACCCCTTCAATTTACCATTTGTGGAGACTTCTCCAGTCTCTAAAAGCCTCCAGAGTTCAAGAAAGTGGGATTTGTGCTTTCATTAGTTGTTTCTTTTCTGGGGATGTCTGTCATTGTGATCTTGATGCTGTTACTCTCCCCCCCACTTTTTGGGGGGAAGCATGTAAAAACACAGCACAGACATCATGTCATCTCACCAACATATATTTCAGTGAGTGTCTCAAACTGACAAAGACATGGTTTTCATTTCCTGCATAGCTTCCCTGCTCAACCAAATTAAGAAGATACCAAGTTCCTTTTGTATCTTCTAGTGCATAATGGAAATGCTTAGAGTGTCTTAAAAATATCTTTTTTTTTTTTTTTAGCCTAAGTTTGTTCAAATCTAAATTAAAACAAGGTTGACATGTGGCATCAGTTCTTATGTATCTAAAGCCACCCTACCCTATTTTTTATAGACTTTAGTTTATGACCAGTCTTACATATACAAAAAAATTGAGAAGGTAGTACACAGTTCCCATATGTCCCATTTCCAGTTTCCCCTGTTATTAACATCTTGCATTAGTATGGCCTATTTGTCACAATTAATGAACCAGTATTGATAACTTGTTATTAACTAAAGTCCACATTTTATGCAGATTTCCTTAGTTTTCACCTAACGTCCTTTTTCTGATCCAGGGTCCCACATTACGCTCACCATCTTGCCTCCTTAGGCTCCTCTTGGCTGACTGTGGTAGTTATTCAGACTTTCCTTGTTTCTGATAACCTTGGCAATTTTGAGGAGTACTCATCAGGTATTTTGTTGGATGTCTCTCTGCTGGTGTGTGATGTTTTTCTCACGATAAGACTGGGGTTATGGGTTTGGGGGAGGAAGCTCACAGAAGTAAAGGATCATTTTCATCACATCAGATCAAACATACACTCTATCAGCGTGACTTATCACTAATGCTGTTGAAACTTGATCGCCTGGCTGAGGTGGTGCTTGTCAGGTTTCTCTGCTGTAAAATCTGCTCTTCCTTCCTCACCCGTCCATGCTGTACTCTGGAAAGAAGTCACTGCATAGGCCACCTGTAAGGAAGGGGGAGTTATGCTTCCCCTGCCCTCTATTTTCCTCTATGTCACTGATTGATTGGAAGAACTGGATCATTTGTCCTGAGTATCCCACATTCAGAATTTGGCTGATTGCTTCCTCATGATGGTATTTAGCTTGATTCTCTTTGTACCATATAGCCTGTAAATTAGTAGTTATATCTAGAAAGTCTTATTAGATTTAAGTTCACCTTTGGGACATGACTTCATCACAGGTCATCTGTACTTAGAGCGTGCTCAGGTGAGTCCTGGTTTATACCTGGTGTCTCAATGTAATTACCTATATGTCCCTCATTGGATAATAAATCTTAGGGCCACCAGGTTCATACTGATTACATCACGGGGCACATACTCTCCAGCTGATAGCCAACTTTTAGTGGTGCTAAGGCTGATCAGTAAGTTCAGATGGGCAAGAATTATTTTTATTGTCAATTTACAGATAGGGGAACCAAGAGGTGCAGCGACTTGTCTAATGTGACACCATGTGTAAATGTTAGAGCTTGGACTAGAGCCCCGATCTTTGGACTCAGTCTTGTTTGATTCTCCCTTTCTGCTTTCCAGAGTCAGTGCATCCATGATGTAATGTGGGGGAATGGTGCAGCTCTAATAGCCAAGAGTTTCACACCCCTTGCAGCATGGCCCATTGGAGTGGGTCAAGGGGGAAGCGGGAGAGAAAATCATCGTGGTTAGCAAGTATGACAACCTGGGGGTGGGTACTTGGGAAGTTTTCTGAAATCTCAATTACTTTTTGGAAAAGAAGTGGGCCCAGGCTCCAGGCAATGGGGCAGTTTGTATCTCCCAAGGCAGAGCATCCCAGCCCCCTCCACCCCATGTTTCCACACGGGCTCCTGATGAAAGGCCTTCTTTATTCCACTGCACCCTCATCCCCCATCTTCTGACACTTCAACGTGGCTCAGTGGCGCTGGCACACACGGGACTCCCGTGCTCCGCCGCCTGGGCAGGGCTGTGATCTGGCCCAGCGTGCGGGCTGCTCTCCCCGGTATTGACAGCCTCAGCCCAGCAGCGAGTTCCCCTTAATTACAGCCTCGCGCAGCCGCTTGAGACCCCAGACGCTTTGCGTCAGGTTTTGTTCTTGCTGCCAAGGGAGTGTGCGCTGACATAACGCCTTGGTTTGTACATCTTGTTACCAACTGCAGCATTCGATTGGGCTTGTTTTTGTTTTTAAATATAGATATTAAAAACTGTCAGATCTGTTCTTATATCTAATAAACAGGAAATTTCTTTTGCATGTTCTCCACAAAAGTGGCCAGCAGGCCAATACCATCAGCAAAAACCTGGGAGCTTGTTAGCAAAGCAGAATCTCAGGCCCCAGCTACTGAGTTAGAATCTGCAATTTAACAAGGTCTCCAGGTGTTTTATGTTCAAATAATAATGACCAACACTAAGGCATAGACAGTGTTGTTGGGTAATATCCTAAGTGCTCTATGGAGTTAACATGCCTCCCGACAAAACAGCCCAAGGAAGCAGTGTTATCTTGTCCCCATCCACAAATGGAGTCCCAAGAAGCAGGAAACTGCCTGGGCGGATGCCACGTGGCTCTGTCTGTCCCCAGAGTACCTGCTCTTCACCTCCTGCCCTTTGGTACACAAACACCTGACTCATTAAAGATCCAATAGGCCTTGAAATGCTATTGGTGGGAAGTGTTTAGTAAGCTGTGAAATGCCGTACAAATATTCTCATCATTATTGTAATTCCTACCATCAGGTGATGTCTCAGGCTGCCAAAGCGCTGCTGATGCGAAGTACCAAAATTGGACTGGTTTTTATAATAGGGATGTGATTGAGGGTAAAAGCTTATAGTTTTGAGGCCATGAAATGTCCCAATCAAGGCATCGGCAGAGACGTTTTCTCACCAAAGTCAGCCACTGTGGATCCTGGAGTCCTGCTAGGTGGCAATCAGGCACATGGCAGGGTCGTGTCTTCAGCCTTGAGCTGCTCCAGGGGCCCAGCCCCTTGGGGGGCCTCTCTCTGTGCCTCTGTGCTCTGCTGGTTCCAGACTCCAGGACCTCTCTCTGCCTCTTGGGACTTCTCTCTTTTCCTGCAGTCCTCCCTCTCACATGACAGGATTAAATATAGTAGTTTCCTTTCTCTCTCTCTCTCTCCATTTATATCAGATCCAGCAAGTGGGCAGAGACCCAAGCTGGCTCACACCTCATTGACATAGTTTAACCAAAAACCTTAATCGGTCTTATCAAGTCATCTAATCAAAGGTCCCTTAACTGGACTTAATGCAGTCACAGGACCCCAACCCCACAGGAATGGATTGGTTTAAGAGCATAATCTTTTTCTGGGATTCACAAAATTCAGACCTTCACAGACGATGATGATGCTAATGATGCTAATGATGATGATGATGACTCCAAACTTATAGTTTTCCAGATCTTTGTGAAAGCAGGACTTCCGCATTTTGGCAATGCCTTATTCTCAGAAATGCTGCAAGCACTGACTTGGTTTTTGTATAATTTCCTGTCTTTTTGGTAGAGAAGTGATTTCTTGAAGAACTAGATATACTACTCTTTTCCCTAGTTGTTTCCTTTTTCCAAACTTTCCAGGATGAATAGCACAAAACCAAAAGACCCAGTTTTTGCTTTCCTCTTTGCAGTGTGTCATGGGAATACTTTAATCAAGATCCATTCTGAGGGCGGGATCATAGCTTCTGAAAGTGCTAGAGCTTTATAATCCTTAATCTCAAGCTTGAGTAGTCTTCTTTCTTCAAAGAGCTGACAGAGGTATAGTCAGTGTTTTGTTTCAGGAATGAATGGAGACTAAAATGACAGTGGTCTGAAGTTCACTTCCCCTGTATAGGCACTGGAGGTGGGACCCCCATCTCTTAAGGTGATTCTCCATATTGAATACACAGAAATTTTCATTTCTAAATCTATAAGTAATGGCTGTTTTATTATCTAGTGTAGAAAATGGAAGGATCTTAGAATTTTCTCAGTGTTTGATTCCTTCTCATGTGGGATCGTGTCCAATTTAAATTACTTGAAATATTATGTCCTGTGTAATTGGAACTGGACCCAAGTGGTGAGCCCGTTTGTCAACACAGATGTCCCCACCACTGATGCTCGGGGCACTGGGTAGTCTTCAGCAGCTGCACGCTGGGGAAACTTAGGGCCAAACCAATCCAACCCAAAACCAGACCCAATCACACCAAACCAAATCATAACATCCATATGTTTGACGTGCTATTTTAAAAAATTGATTGTGGCTTGTGTTAGTTTTATATTTATATTTATCATCTCACAGTTCTGCAAGTCTGAAGTCCAAGTGGGCTTGGCTAGGTTATCTACTTAGGGGCTACAAGGCTGAGTCAAGGTGTCGGCCAAGCTGGGTTCTGATCTGGGCGCCCCGAAGAAGAATCGTTTCCAGGCTCACCCAGGCTGTTGGTAGGTTCCTTGTAGATGAAGGACTCAAGGCCCAGTCTCTTGTCTGCTGGGACCACTCTCAGCTCCTAGAGACCACCAGGTCCAGGTCCTTGGCACGTGGTCCCTTCCATCTCAGCAACTGAGAACCTCTTCCTCATTGAATCCCCCTCAGCTTTTAGTCTCCTGACTTGACTTCCCCTTCTGCCACCAGATGGAGAAAACTTTCTGCTTTTGAGGGCTTGTGTGATTAGACTAGACCCACTCGGCAATCTCCCTTTTGATGAACTCAAAGTCAACTAATTAATAATTAAGTAACTTAATTAGTAACTTAATTAAAGGTAGCATAATCATGGGCATGGTATTTCATCATGTTCGTAGTCCCAGGGATCAGGGTGGGCAATCCTGGGGCTATTTTACATTCTGCTCCCCCCCCACCCCCACAGGCCTAGGCCCTTCAAGGTGACTAACTTGCACTTTGGTTCAATAGAGATGCAAATTGTTGGTGTCCTATGTTGAAGGTCATCCCAAAGGTTTTATGTTTTTCTCTTTTGCCCTATTAGGACATGGAGTGGATTTGTCTCCAACTTACAAACTTACTTTGGTGGCATTTTTCTTCCTTCCGAACTGACTCTATAAGCCTCATTCCATGAATTCTCCTTTGAACCATCTTTACTGTCCCCCTGGACCTCTCAGTGATAAGTTAAATAAAGCTTTGACACATGTCCATTCTATATTTGTACAGTTATGTTTTTAGGTTTTTGAAGATCACACCTCAACAAGGGCAATTCAGTTTTCCATGACGCCTTGCAGCTTCTGAGACTTTCTATTTCCTCTTTTCTCTTACCATAAACCCCCTTCTGATTGAGATCAACTGTGGCTCTGACTTTTGAACTAGAAGATGCAACATTTCACCATATATATTATCATGTTCTATCATTAAAAGTTTGCATGGGGACCAGCATCTAAAAAAGGAACTCAGTAGAAAGAACTCTGCTATGAGTGGGGCATCTTTAGAGCAGAGGGTAACAGAAAAGTTGAACAAACAGAAAAATCACACAGCCACATTTTTAGCATCTTTCTCTCTGGGCTCGGGTGGTGGGGCAGAAAGGGTACATCAGCTAGGGTTCTCCAGAGAAACAGAACCAACATGAATATATATGTAAAGATATATAGAGAGATTCATTTTAAGGAATGGCTCACCTGATTCTATAGCCCAGGAAGTCCTAAGGTTGCAGAGCAGGCACTGGCCTGGAAATTATAGTAAGTGTTAATACTGAAGTCTTGAGTTAGAAATTCCAGGGGAGACCTGCAGCCTGGAAACTTGGAGGGAGAGTAGATGGGGTAGTCCTGAGGCAGAATGTCTTCTTTTTCTAGAATGCTTAATTCTTTGCCCTTCCTTCCTGACTCCAACTGATTACATTAGGTCAACCTGCAATATAGAGGATAATCTTCTTTACTTAAAGTCAACTGATTGTAGATGCTAATCACAGCTACAAAATACTTCCATAGCAACATCTAGGCCAGCGTTTGAGCAATAACTGGACACAATAACCTAGCTAAGTTGTCACATAAAATGAACCATCACAAAGGACACAGCTGGGTGTAAACCTGGACTTATCAACTCTGGAACTGGCAGCTGTGGGCATCGTGCCAGATGGCTCTGAGCCCAAGCTCTCCTGATCCTACCATGAGGGTCCACTTTAAAGTGTCCCTGGTACCCCAGCAAGCGGAATCCCTTCCAGACCCTACTCCATTTATGCCCTGCTTGCTGGGTAGGGTCCTTCTGTAGGTGGGTGGGTGGGTGTCCTGCTGATATCAAATTAGCCTTCCTGTTGAATTCCATGTGTAATCCTAAGGGATAAATTGAATTTTCACCGAGGTTGGAGGTCGTTGGAAAAGCTTCCATCAAGAGGGTGGCTGTCTGTCATGTGTATGCGTCTGCCCTCTGGGCCCTTGGCCACCTTCCTCTTCGTGATCATGGATCTGGGTCGCCGACTGCTGCCATCACCTTGCTTCTTAGGGGGTTGCTGCCGTCCCTTCTCCTTTAAGCCCTGTAGCTCCAATGTGGACACGTGGACACATAACTCTTCCCTGATGTCCCATATCACAGCAGAGTTCACACTGAAACATTTACACAGGACTTTTCCACAGTCTTGCTGTAACACAAGGGAAAGAAGCACCGTGAGTAACAACTGAATAACCTGCTCATGAGACACAGTTACTCACAGGGGCCGAGACAACTTCCTGCCTGGGAGCTCCCCCAATCACTCTAGATGGAATATGGATCCAGATACACAAAGAGGTAAATTTCTCCTTCAATGGGACCTACCTTCTGAGGACATTTCTTTCCCTAGACCATCAACCCCACCTCGCCTTCACTGAAACCCAGTGGATCTGCATCAGATTCCAGGATACAGAGTGAAAAGGGAGAAGAGCCGAAATTGCCCTGGGGGGTTGAAGGCTAAAATTCTCAAGGAAGACCTGCTAATTGCATTAATCAGGCATTGCAGTTCCAATCGGGCAGGGCTAACGCAAACCTCTGATTTGTTTTTCTTTCCTTTCTTTGCTGCTCAGAGAAAGGAAGGCAAACCTGTCCTCTCAGCTCCCAAGAAGATTTGAAGATTGAAGCCTCTCTGCCCTGAGGGGAGGGAAAAGTGGTTTGCTGTTTGGTAAGGATCCTGTTTAAAACGGGGCATCTAAGCCTGTGGCAAGCTGTGATAGAAGGTCCTCAGCACAGGGCAGGGGAGTTCTGTCTGTCTCCGTGGGGAATGTTGGCAGTCCGTGCCCTGTGACCCCAAGGGTAAGGGAGGGCCTAGAAAGGGTCTTGGGAGGCTCAGTGATCCTGCAAGCTGGCTGAAGTCTGGACATTGCATGGTGATCCACTGGCCGCTGTGTGCAGGGATGGGCAGTGGGCAGGGGTGGCCCTCAGAATAGCTCAGGTTGGGCTCCTTTCCTGTCTGATGAGATTGGTACTGCAATTCCTTTTATGCTGATTTATAGAAAAATCAAACGATTTCAGCACCAACTTCATGGGCATGTGACTTGTGCAGTCACACGCGGTCCCCCACTCAGAAGCTCCTGGCTGGGTTTAATGCTCTGTTGTCACTGCCTTGAAATTCTTAATAATTTTTGAACAAGGGACCAGTGTCTTCATTTTGCACTGGGCGCAGCAGGTTCTGCAGTGGTCCTGCAGATGGACTGTTTCCTGCTCAGCTGTCTGTGCTTTAGGATGAGCACTTGGCGCATCGTCACTATTTACTGACCCCGACCGCGAGCGCAAGGCTCCAGCGCTTTGCTCTGAAGGTCTTACTTCCTTATTTGACCCTCTCAGTTTGGTGAGGAAGGCCCTTTCCATCCCCATTCCATGGTAGGGGAAGCCAAGGCCTGCCTGGAGGGCGAAGGAGCTAGGCCAGGCTGCACAGCTCCCCAGGGGAAGGGGTGCTCGAGGGCCGCCGGCTCTGTTCTCTCCAGCGTCAAGACTTGCGCCAAGGGGTCCGTACACATGTTACATTCGCTCCTGGTGGCCTTTCACTTGGGATGCCCAGGCTCCCAGCCAGCAGGATGGCAGGGCCGCCCGAGGCAGCTGTCCTACACAGACGTCCCTGCTCTCTGCTGTCTGCCTGTCAGTGGGTGCAGGGGGCAACGTCCATGCCTCCCCTCCCTCGCAGATGCTCTGCTCTGCTCTGGCTCTGTGAGAGAGGCCCAGGAAGAGCTAGAGAGCCCAGACTCCAGCTCAGTGGTCTTCTTCAGCTCATAAGGGACTCCACCCCGATGCAGTTGGGCCATATCTTGACTAAGAAGAACATCTTCTAAAGGTCCAGTTTACACAAGTCCACACCCACAGGAATGCGGATTAAGAGTAAGCACATGCTTTTCACTGTGATGCATAGTTCAACCTACCATACCATGTGTTAGCAGTTGAAATGTGTTCCCCCAAAAGACATGTTCAATTCTAACCCCTGGTCCTGTGTATGTGAGCTTGTTCGGAAACAGAGTCTACAGAGATGCTGTTATTAGTTAAAATGAGAGCAAACTGGATAAAAGTAGGCCTTAATTCAATATGACTGCTGTCCTTATAAGAAGTGGAGAATTGGACATGGACAGACAGACGGAAGAAGGACATGGATTGCCAGTAAATCACCAGGAGCCAGGAGAGCGGAATGGCTTCCGAGGGAGCAGGCTCTGTCGGCCTCTGATTTCAGACCTCCGGCTTCCAGAAGTGCAGGTCTATGGATTTCTGTAGTTTTAAACCTCCGGTTTGTGTACTTTGTCGAGACAGCCCCGGAATGTACAGCGCTCCGCTGACACCTGGGAGTGCCGAGGTGGGGAAGGGGAGCGGCCCTCAGCCTCCTGCCTGTCTCTGGCGCTCGTTCCCTGGAAACATGTTCCTATACACCGTGGTACGATGGGGAGGTGATCAGCCTCTTGACATGGACTATGTAGACAGAAGGAGGTGTGTCACCAAGTCCTGCCCACAACTTGGCCTCACTTGAATTAATTATTAAAATGTAAAGGAAAGTAACTTCCTTCAACATAGTTGATAGAGAAAGCAACTAAAGAATTTATTTCTTTTCCCTATCAGAAACTATGGCTTGTTTTAAAACAAAATTCATTTTCTGGAGGTCCATATTAAGAGAACATATATCAAAATTATGTGAAAATTAAAAAGAAAGCACTTTTTAAAAACAAATAAAAATGTTTGTAAATATGTAACTTTTAGTGTGTGACATCCAGGAAGCCCCAAACAGGGACTTAGGGTTTTTGACTTTTCTTCCTCCCTTTCAATAGGTGGTTAAATGTTTATGCGATTGGGGGACCCATGGTCATCCTCTTGAGCCACCCCCTTTCTCTCCCCTTCTGCTTGCCCCTCTCCTTTTTTTTTTTTTAATTAGGCCAGTAAAAAGAATTTATTTGGGAAATAGGGGTAAGAACACAGCTTTGCTGAGAAATGGGAGAGAAAGATGGAAATACACACCGAGATTTGGTGTGGGCCCACCTAGCCAGAGAGAGCTGCCCCTCTTCTTTAATTACAGCAGTAAGTGTTCCACTGGAGGTCAAAATCCCAGTTGCTAATCTTGACTCTTACACTTGCATCTTGTATCAGTCAGGGTTCTCTATGGAAACAGAGCCAACTGGAGATGTGTACGTGCATATAAATATTATAAGATATTGTATAGGAGTTGGCTCACATGACTATGATGATGGTCAAGTCCAAATTCCGTAGGTTGGGCTGCAAGCTTGGAATTTCCATGGAGGTTTTTGATGAACTCTGCAGGAGAAGCTGGCTGGCTGAAGTTGAAATAGAAATGAAATTCTCCCTTTTGACTGCTGAAATCATCACTTCTCCTTTTAAGGCCTTCAACTGATTGGATGAGACTTCTCTCATTGCTGAAGGCAATCTCCTCATTGATTGTAGATGTCATCAGCCATAGATGCAATCAACTTACTGATGATTTAAATCCATGAAATATCTTCAGAGTAACAATCAGGCCAGTGCTCGTTTGACCCAGCAACTGGACACTATTGCCTGGCCATGTTGACACATGAACTTAATCATCATACATCTCTTTAGTGTCTATTTCTCTAAGGAAATTAAAGGAAACACAGAGCAATAATGGTATTGAAGCTCTTCTTTGTTTATGTGTCATCTCAGCGGGTATTTACTGCACATTTATCATATGCAGGTCTCTGTGCTGATGCAATCCTCCCCTCAATGAATTTACACTCTCCTAAGGGGTGGGACAAGTACACAGACAATAAGAATGCAAAGCAGAGAGAAAAGAGGGACAGAGGCAGTTAAAAGAAGAGGGGACCACTGGCAGGTAGGGGGTGTCAGGAGTCCCTGAAGGAGATGCTATTGAAGGAGGTCTTTGGAAGGGGCAGGAAGAAGGGCTCCTCCAGGCAGAAGCAGTGGTGTGGTGAAAGATTCGGGGGGCTGGAGGCCTATAGGTTGGCATGAGGCTAAGGTGCAGGGACTGGTGGGAAGCAGGGCTGGCTGAGGTTGTACCTAAGGAGTTCTAGGATGCCAAGCAGGATGGTGAGAGTGTATCCTACACCCAGAAGGCACCCATAGATGGCTTTTGGGTGGGAGAGTGTAATGACTGGAGCAAAATCTTGGATAGCTTACAGGGAAACAATTGGTGGAATGAGACTCTGGGGGAAGCTGCAAAGCTTAGATGGGAGCAGTGGCCTTGCCAACACACAGGAAGGACCTAATCTGAGACACCCTGGGGAAAATCCTCTACTGGACTTTGAAACCAGTTTTTTATGTGTCCAGGGAAAGAGAGGGATAAAATGGGATATTGAGGCTTTCTGCATACATATGGAAGGATAGCAATTGAATTATTATAGGAAAATCAATAGGAAGAACAGATTTGGGGCCAGGTAATAATGCAAATAAAGACAATAGTACTGATAATAATGATGGACTTATACAGGTATTTTATTTTGATTACAGAAATCATGGAAGGTCCTGGCCCTGGTGTCCTGTGCTGGAGTTGGAAGGGAAAGTCACACTCACCTGTACTTCCACCTGCCCCTTCCTAAGGGCCTGCAGCCCTGCCCGGATTGCTGCCTGTTGTGGTTTGGAGCTGTATTTACCCCAGAACAACATGTTCTTAAACCTAATCCCTTGCTGCGGGTGTGAACCCTTATAAATAGGACCTTTTGACGAGGTTACTTCAGTGAATGAATGTGTGGCCCAGCAGAACCAGGATGGGTCCTAATCCTATTACTCAAGGCCTTATAGGGAAGGCCCCAGGGAGAGAAAAAGCTGGAAGCAGCAGCCAGAAGCTGAAAGTTAATGGAACCCAGAAAAGCAAGAATAAGCCTGGGAGGCCGCCATGTGCATTGCCATGTGACGGAAAAGCCAAGGACAAGGACCACGGCAGCCCGCCCCGAGCACCACAGCCTTCTGGGAGGAAGCCTCGCCTCGATGACGCCTTGCTTTTGGATAGCCTCAAAACCACGCCAATGAATTCCTATTGTTTAAACGAACCCAACTGCATAACATTTGCTTTAGCAACCAGGAAACTGAAACACTGCCCGTGTTTGGCAGTATGGTTCTTTCTTCGTATATATATTCTACACCTTGACCTCCAGGAGACCAAGCCTTCCCTCTGGTTCTCCCTTTGGTCATGCCTCTCCATGCCCCTTGCCCTCTTTCTCATCCACCTCTGAGCTGTGAACTCCCACTTAGCTGCTTACTCTAAACCCTTGACCTGGGAGAGTGTACTCTCTTTCGGGGTTCCACTGACTGCCAACATTGCAATGATGCCCAAATAGATATCTTCAACTTATACCTTTCCCTCCTGCTTCACACTGAATAATTCCACATCAGCTAAATATCTTCACCTGCCTTTTGCATGCATACCTTAAACTGACCTTGTTTCCAAATGAACTTACCATCTTTCCCCACAAATCCACCTTTCCCTCAGTGTGTCCCCACCATCCACATAGCTCACAGCTAAAATCCTGGAGCTGTCCTTGAACCCTTGGGTTGTCCTTGAATCCTGGGATAGTCCTTGAAGTCTGAGTCTGTCCTTGAATCCTGAAGGCTGTCCTTGAATGCTGAGGGCTCTCCTTGAACCCTGGAGGCTGTCCTTGAGCCCTGAGGTTTGCCCTTGAGCCCTGGAGGCTATCCTTGAGGTCTGAGGTTTGCCCTTGAACCCTGGGATTGGCCTTGAATCCTGGAGATTGTCCTTGAACCCTGGGATTGTCCTTGAACTCTGGGCCTGTCCTTGAACTCTGGGTCTGTCCTTGAACCCTGAGGGCTCTCCTTGAACCCTGGAGGCTGTCCTTGAGTCCTGGGGATCCCTTGAATCCTTGGGTTGTCCTTGAACCCTGGGGATGCCCTTGAATCCTTGGGTTGTCCTTGAACCCTGGGGCTGTCCTTGAACCCTGGGGGCTTTCTTGGAATACTGGGGACCCCCCTTGACTTTTCCCTCTCTCTTACTTGCACTTTCAATCAGCCCAAAGCATTCCTCAGGGTGACCCCTCATCCATTTGATCTAGGCCTTTCCCAGGACGACTGCACAGAGGCCAGAACAGTCTGCCAGCCCAGCCTCAGGCACATCTGATGGTGAAAGGGTAAACCACAGAGTGTTACTTGCAGGGATGTACTGGCCAGTGAAGCAAGGGGACTTTCAAAATTTAAGTGGCGTTCAAATGTGAAACATAAAGAAATAAGTTAAAAAAAATTAAAAAAGAGTAGGGGATTAAAAGACAATAGAATTTAATATTTCACATCTAAATGCTACTGTTTTGCTGTATTCTAATAAAGATGTTTTTAGGGAATACTTCACAAGTGACATTATTGAAAAAATGTCATCAAAGATGATTCTTTGGAAATGTTGGGTGAAACTGTAGCAAAGAAGATACTGAAGTACCATTGTCCATTGACATACAAGTATCTTTGTCCATTGACATACAAATTCAAAATATTCAAGACCTGGCAAATGAAATGGAGGAGACTCTCAGGGCAAATATAGCGAGTGAAGTGCTTTTAATTACATCTTGATGAATGCACAAAAAATGCTAACAGAGAATGGTACATATACAACTTGAACACAGGGTTGTATGAAGGAAGATTTTGCTTTTCAGCTTCATTCCTGATAAGCATAACAAGCTCTGAACTGTATGGAACCATGACAGATTACATAGTGAACAAACGTGGTTTGGAGTTTTTAGCTTTGCACAGGAGTATGTTCTGATCGTGACGCTGCAGTTAAGGGAGGACATCCAGGAGCAGATCACCAGATTAAGGAGTTTATACCAGAGTGCAAATCAATCCACTGCTTCCTTCACTGAGGAAGTTTTGCTCCCTCCCAAAAAACATCAGCTGGTTTAAACTGTATTTAAACACAAGTAGATTAATTTAGGAAAATGGACCCAATTCTCTACCCCTTCCCTACTCCGTGCTTTTTGCAGCTTCTCCCAGCAAGAGATGGAGGCTATTTCCCCTCCGCATCAATCTGGTTTGACCTTTTAATGTGCTTGGGCTGACAGAATGCAGTAGAAAGGAAGGTGTGCTGGCTGGAGCCTCGGACCCCTGGCCCTGCCATGTGAACAAGCCTGGACTGCTCTGTCTCGGGCTGAGAGACTTGCTTCTCCAGCAGCGCCACTGCACCCTCAGCCTGCCCATTCCCAGGCATGTGAGACCTCCTAGCACAACCAACCAGAGGCAGCTGCACAGGGAAGCCCAGCCAAGCTGGACCGAGTCTCGCCCAGATTGGCAGAAATGACCAGTTGACCTGAAGACTTGACAGGAATGTCAACAGCAGTTGTTCTAAGCCCTTAAATTTTGGGGTAATGCAGAAAAAATTGGTAAAGGTTGAGGTGATGCATTTGAGATGGTCCTTTTTATGAAGTGGTGATATGAAAGCTGCTGTGTGCTGATGTGTGGTGCTCACTGAGGAGGAAGCTCTGTCAAGAAAGTTTAAACTACGTAACAAACCCTTAGTGTTTCTTCAAGATAAGAAACCAGTTTGGGCTCAGCTTCTCCGTGCTGCACACTGGAGAGGCAAGTTTGCTTCCTTGCCAGTTATCTTCAGTTTCATCAGTGATCTCAACACCCTGTGGGAGAAAGGAGTGAAACGTGTATTTCAGTGGCAGGCGACATAGAAGGGCAGAAGAAAAAGTTAGAAGCATGGAAGAACAGTTTTTATGGATTGTTATAGTATGCTCTATATTTTAATAATCATCATCATCAATGAAGTAGGTGATAATTATGATATTTCACATTTGAGAAAAGTTAACCCTAAAAAGCCCTTACAAATTTGACTTTTCCATTAAATTTTCATCAAAAGAAGACCTGTGCATAGGAAAGACACAGATCTGGAATCTGTTTATTCCAAAAAATGATAATTTAAACTTAACCATAACTTTAGAGGATAAGTTGTTAAAAATATTTACTGACAGAGATTTGAAGATGATTTTAAAAAAATAATAACCTAATCTGCTTCCTTTTGTATGAAAGTTAAAAATGATTATCCTGAATGTGCTGAAATTGAAAGTCTCTTTGAGGTGGGTTTTTCTGTTACGGGTGTTATCTGAAAAAGACAGAAAGAGTTTAAATATCTACTATCTTCTACAAGTAGCATGATCATCGATTCGACCTAGTTTAATAATCGAACAAACAATAAGTGAGGTATTTGTCACATTTAAAGCCCTAAACATTGATATATACAATATTTATTCAATGTATGCATTTATATATTTCATATGGGGAAAAGTCATTGCATTCATAACTTGATTTAGTGGCAATGCAGAGCAACAAACAGTTGAGTATGATGACAATTTTTGTGCATGAATCATCTACATGTACCCTCTCGATAATCAACATACAGGGTTTTTGTAATCTTTTTCTTTCTTCCATGTTGTTTTTCTGATTATTTTGCATTATATTAAATTAAGTAAAATATAGTTTTACATCAGTTCAATTTAATAATAAGAAATATTTGGGTTTATATTTTTTATAACTTTGTGGTTTAATTCAAGTTCTTACTAATTTATTTTAATTTTATTTTTGTACTATTGCATTTTACAAAAGTATCTTTCTGCATGGATTAGAATTAAAAAAAAACTGGAACTTTACCACATATAGACCACAGAACACCCCTTTTCAAACAATTTGATTTATTTATCTCATTTTTTGAATAAGGAATTCATTCATCAGTTAAAAAATTTCAAAATTTATAAAGTATATATAGAAAAAAAATCTGCCTCCCATTCCTGGCTCCCACCTGTCACTTTCCTATACCTCTTACACTCCTTCAGGTAAATGTTGTTATCAGTGTCTTCTGTGTTCTTCCAGAATGCCTTTATACATGTACAAGCAAATCAGACATATGTTTATTATTTCCTCCTCTTTAAACACAAGTTGTACTACACTATGTGCAGAGGTCTGTATCTTGCTTTCTCTCACTTAGCATTATATTTCGGAGTTTCCATATCATTGTATGGAGGAATTTCTGATTCTGGTTACCACAATGCTTCATTAGCACAGACAGTTCTATAATGGATCGTCATAGGGCCTTGTTCTCTTAGCTACACACTGGAGGAGACAATAATGACTCAACACACACACCATCTGAGAGTCTTCTGAGCCAAAATGGCAGGAGGTTTTGGGAGTCTTTCTTGTTTAGTTCTGTCCAACTCCAGGGTGCACTCTCCTGACATGCTCAGCAATGATTCCCAAAGATACCAGGCCCTCATCCCTAGAGCCTGTAAATGCCACCTTATTTGGAAAAAGGATATTTGCATATGCAAATGAGTTAAGGAACCCATGGGAGAGATTATCCTGGATATCCAGGTGGGACCTAAATGCAATCCCATATATCCCTATATGAGGAAGGAGGAGAGAGGTTTAACCAGAGACAAGAAAAGAAGGCCAGGCACAGAGGCCAAGGCTGGTGCGATGTGGCCACAAGCTGAGATTGTTGGCAGCCACTGGAAGCTGGATGATGCAGGGAAGAATTCTCCTGTAGAGCCCTGGAGGGAGCATGGTCCTGCTGACACCTTGTTTCCCAAACCACTGATGCTGACTTCAGACTCTCTGTCCTTCAGAACTAAGAGAAAACACATCTAGTTTGGGGCTGCTTGTTACAGCAGCCACAGGAAGCTAATACACATTCCTACCTGGGGCCAGCTGCCTCCTGTGCTGTCTGCTCTCCTGGGACAGGCAGGCTGCTCTGTGCGAGTGGGCATCCTCACTAGCGTGGGGCACTGGTCATATCAGGAAGCCCAAGGGCCATGACAGAGTATCTGTAAATATTATAGGGGGTGGGGGCTTACTCCTTTAGCTTATGTCCCCTCCTCACCTCTTATGCCTT
>JAQZBX010064859.1:0-16387 GCA_029593785.1 Cabassous unicinctus | reverse complement strand
GGGGGGGGGGGGGGGGGGGAATGGGGCAGTGGGGAAATGTCATCATTTGAGACTGGTTATCACAAAAAAGAAAAGCAAGATTTGGCCCTTCTACTCTCACAGTGGAGTGTGAAGTAAAAGACTTGGGGCAGGAGGGAGGGTAATTCTGGTAGCCAAAAACATAGATAAATGCCCATTTCATGTTGTAATAAGTGTAGAATTTCCCATGGGCATAGGAATTCTAATATATCTGTTAAAAGAATAACCAGAGGAAGTCATAGCACCATTTCAGATAAGCAACTTAGGTCATTTTGAGAAGAATCTAAAAAAGCCATCTGGTTGAACAACAAAAAAAGAAAAATGCCATCTGACCCCACCACCACCATCCACTGCCTTCCTGAAGAGTGCCCATTCCCCAATACCAAAGATCCCTCCCAAAAATGAAGCCTCTGAACAACTGCCCCACTTTTCTCCAAGCAAATCTAGCCACCTCACAAGTCCTGTTGCAGTCTCATCTGTTTGTTCTGGGGAGTATGAAAGCAAGATTATAAAGGATTGTATCATCTTTGGAAGGAAAGAAAAGGACAAAAACAAAGACAAAGGTGGCGGGGGAAGGAGCTGGAAAAATCTAATTGTCCTAGCTGTACCAACCAGCCTATAATGTTCTTGAATTTTCATTTCCAATTAGAGCCCCTAAATAACACCACAAGTCTTTTGATAAAATGGTGGACACACCATGGATATTGCCTCTTTGGAAAATCCTATAACTTTCAGGGTGGTACCTGAAAGAGGCAATATGAAAAAAGCAATGTGGACATTTTTCCACTCTACTCCCCACTGCAATGGAATTTCCTGACCAGAGTGAAGCTACAGTTCTACTTCTCTGGTTATATGTCTAACAGTCATTTATGCCAGGAGTATTTATTTCATGAAAGCTTTCTGGGTTCCAGGCACTTTTCTGGGCACTGGGGGAAAAGGCTCCTGGGCCAAGAGCCCTAACTGACTGGTTAGAAAATGAATATTAATTCTAATGACAGTTATGATAAAAATTCCTACATTGTTTACATGAATGAATGAAAGGAAATATGCCAAAATGCCAACCACAGCTATTTAGTGTAGTGGATTTATTCATGATACTGCCTTGATCCATATTCAAACTTTCTGAAATAGATTGCATTACTTTTATGATTAAATTTTTAAAATCTTGGTAAAGATGAGTTTTTGCTTATTCAACAAATAGCTATTGAGAAAGTATTTTGAGGGAACTGAATGTTTATCATGGCTTGAGCTTAGAAAGGGCAAATGAATAGAAAAAGAAGAGTAGAAGGCCTTGTAGTACATGTTAGGAGTGTCCTGGGAACATAAAAAAAAATGTAAAGGGAATAAGAAAGGATGTGACATTGTTAGATTTGTGTTTTAGAAAACCCAGTCAGTGTGGGTAATGAATGGATCAGGGAACAATAAGTCTAGAGACAGAGCATCCAGTTAGAAGATTGCTAAGGTGTTCTAGGCAAACTAAGGTGTCCCAGGCCTGGGCAGGATGAAGCCAAAGATAAATATGAAAGACACTTAGGAAGTTAAATTAATAAAACTCAAGGATTGACAGTACATGAGAGTGAGAGAGAGAAAGTTGAAAACCACCCCAATTTTTCACTTTGGCAGCAGGTCAGATAGCAAGCCTGCCTAGTTCTGTTAATATTTCTGTCAACCAGTATACTCTCCGGTCTTTTTTTATTTATTTTTTTTAAAGATACTTAGATTACATAAATGTTGCACAAAAATTATAGGGATTCCCATGTTCCCCACCTCCCACAACCTCCCACATAAACTTCTTTCATTAGTGTGGCACATCATCTGCAATGGATCTTTGCCCAGGGCTTTGCCACTAAGTATGGACCATAGTTCACATTGTAGACCACACTCTCTCCCACACAGTTCTGCATGTTAGGTGTTGATATAAAATGGCCTATATCTGTCATTGCAATGTCACTGAGGCTAATTCCCAAGTCCTGAAAAGCCCTTGTATTACAACTGCTTTTCTCTCTCCCTGCCCCCAAAGCGTCCAGTGGCCACTGGCTCCACATTAACATTGTAATTTCTTCCATTGCTTGAATCACAATGTCTATAACAGAATACCAGTAAGTCCACTCTAGTTCATAGCTCTTCCCCCAATCCTGAGGAGTCTGGGATGGTGATGTCCACTCCACCTCCAAGTGTGAGGGGGCTTATATATCCCATGGATAAGATGGATGGGATTATCCTGCCTGCAGCTGCAGACTCTCTCCATTCCCTGGGATGGCCGTTGTCCATCATCATCTTCCTGCCAGGTGTCCTGGGTGAGTCCATTGAGCTGTAGAGTAGGAGTTGTAGCTCCACGGAGATTCCGGGCCCAACTGGCACATGGACAGCCCAAAGATTCCAGTCTCTGGAAGTACACCTACAAACTCCAGCACCACATACAGGTTTGAATAGAAGGGACAGATGGACCATGTGCAGGGAGGACATATTTGAGTCCATACTCTCCGGTCTTGATCCACATAAGGAGAACATCACTAGCATGATTCTCCCTATTGCTCAATAATCAAAACTCAATGTTCCATCCCTCCCTCCCTCCCTCCCCATTCCCCATCCTTTTCTCTCTTCCTCTCTTTGGAGCACACCACTGAGTCACATTTTTCACCATCCCTAACAAGACCTCTGTCTCAGTGAGAGTTACTTCCATTAACCCTTCACAGTCCAGGGCCCCATTCAGTCAACCTGCCATAGCATATTGAAGTGGTTTAGGGCACAGATGCAGGAGCCATAACTCTGATGTTTGTATCCTGACTCTGCTATTATGAGACCTTGAGCAAGTTACCCAAACTCTCTGTACCTCAGTTTCCTCAACTGTAAAAAATGATAATAATCACACCTGCCTATTAGGGCAGTATGGGTTAATTGTGTTAGTATGGGTTAATATATATAGAATGCTTAAACCAATGCCTGACACACATAATATATCCTAAATAAAGATCAGCTGTTGCTACTGTTGTTGATCTTGTTATTACACATAAACCTAAGGTTCCTATATGCTTATCTGAGAACCAGTCAGTGCCTGACAATGGAGAAGTTTCCATCAGTCTACTGCAAAAGTGTCAGTGTAACATTTGCAGCTGCCCTTTCTCAGGAAGTGATGTTCTTTCTCTGGGATTATAGCCTTTCTATTGGGTTAGGTGAGGGATGGTAAAAATATTATCGCCTTTATAAAATTATAATGATTGTGTAAGAAAAGAATGAAGTATAAAGAGAGTAAAGAGAATAAAAATGATCAGAAGGTCAGAGAAATGTGGAACACCTGTAAGTACACCAACATATGCATAATGGGACTATCAGAAAGAGAAACAGGCAGAAAAAATATCTGAAGAAGCAGTAGCTAAAAACATCCCAAATTTGATGAAAAATGTTAATCACATATCCAATAACATCAACAAATTCCAAAGGTGAAAAAACACAAAGAGATCCATACCCAAACATATCATTATCAAATATTGAAGGCAAACAAAGCAAAAATCCTAAAGCAGTAGGAGAAAATGCCTCATCATGTTTAGGAACCACCTGTAGCTAGACTGACCAAGAAAAAAAAAGGGAAGACACAAATTATTAAAAACAGAAATGAAAGAGGAGACATCATTACTGACCTTACCAAAATAAAAAGGATTATAAGAGACTACTATGAAAAACTATATGCCAACAAATTAGATAGCTTAGATGAAGTGGAAAGTTTCTGGACAGACACCAACTGCCAAAAGTGACTCAAGAATAAATAGAAAATCTGAATAGACCTATAATAAGTAGAGTAAATTAGTCATTTTAAAACTACCCACAAAGAAAAGCTAGGGGAATTCTACCAAACATTTAAAGAAAAATCAATACCAATCCTTCACAAACTCTTCAAATATAGAAAGGAAAGGAACACTTCCCAGCTTATTCTATAAGGCCAATATTAAACAAATACAAAAACCAGACAACAATATCACAAAAATAAGAAAATGTCAGACCAAAATCCCTTGTGAATATGTATACAAAAATCCTCATCAGAATACTAGTAAAATGAATTCAGCAACACATAAAAAAAGATTATACAGAAAGCAGATGTGGCTCAAGCGGTTGAGTGTCTGCTTCTCACACGGGAGGTCCTGGGTTTGGTTCCCAGTGACTCCTAAAAAAAAAAAAAAAAACAAACACAAGCCAAACAAATGAAAATGAAAACCTCAACTCAGGGGAGTCAATGTGGCTCAGTGGTTGAGTGCCAGCTTTCCACATACAAGGTCCCGGGTTCAATCTCCGGCTCCCGGTACCTCAAAAGAAAAAAAGATTATACACAACGGCCAAGTGAGATTTATCCGAAGAAAGCAAGGTTGGTGTAACTTTAAAATCAATTAATTCAATTGTATTAGTCAGCCAAAGGGGTGCTGATACAAAGTACCAGAAATCTGTTGGCTTTTATAAAGGGTATTTATTTGGGGTAAAGTTTTACAGATATAAGGCCCTAAAGAGTCCAACTCAAGTTACCAAAAGAGGTACTTCCTCACCCAAAGTCTGTTGCCACATGTTGAAGCAAGATGGCAGGCTATGTGTGAGAGGGTTCAGCCTTCCTCTCTCTCTTAAGGCTCCTTGGGTCCAGCTTCTTCCTATCTCAGCTATAGGCTGGTATAAGTCTCGTCTCTCTTCCTGGGCTCTTTTCTTTCTGGGCTCAGCTACTCTGGTCTCTTCACAAGGTCAGCTGTAAGCTATCATTCCCTATGTCCATCAACCAATTAAAGGATCAATAAAATGTGATATATATCCATAAAAGGGAATATTATTCAGCAATAAAAAGTAATGTAGTATTGATACATGCTAAACATGGATGAACCTTGAAAGCATTATGCTAAGTAAAAGAAGCCAGCCACAAAGGACAAACATTGTATACTTCCTTTTATATGGAATGTCCAGAATAGGTAAATCTGTAGAGAAAGAAAATAGATTCATGGTTGCCTAGAGCGGGGGTGTGGGAGGCAGAGGGGATGAGGTTTTGGTGGGTGATACCTAAGGGATGCAGAATTTCTTTTTGGAATATTGAAAATGTTCTAAAATTGATTGTGGTGATGCACAAATCTGTGAATATACTAAAAGCCATTGAATTGTAGATTTTAAATTGGTGAATTGTATGGTATATGAATTATAGCAGCTAAACTCAAATTTACAAACCATATATCTGCAAATCATATATCTGATAAGGGACTAGTATCTGGAATATATAAAGAACTCTTACAACTCAAAAATAAATCAAATTATATAATACAATCAGGAAATGGGCAAAGGATTTGAATCGATATTTCACTATAAAGATGCAGAATTGTCCAATAAACTCTGAAAAGATACTCAACATCATTCACCATCAGAAAATTGCAAATCAAAACCACTTCACACTCACTAGGATGGCTAAAATTAAAAGACAGACAACAGCATGTGTTGACAAGGATATGAAGAAATTATAACTCTCATTCATTGCTAGTGGCCACTTTGGAAAATAATTTGGCAGTCTCCCTCAAACTGTGAAACAGAGTTGACATGTGATCCAATAATTTCACTTTTAGGTATATATATCCAAGAGAAATGATATGTGTTCATGAAAGAACGTGTACACAAATGTTCATCACAGCATTATTGACAACAGCCAAAAGGTGGAAACAACCCAAATGTCCATCAAGTGATGAATGGATAAATAAATGTGGTATATCCACATAATGGAATATTATTCAGCTGTAAGCTATCATCCCCTATGTCCATCAACCAATTAATAGATCAATAAAATGTGACATATATATAAAATGGAATATTATTCAGCAATTAAAAATAAATGAAGTTCTTATACATTCTACAGTATGGATGAGCCTCAAAAACATTAAGCTAAGTAAAAAGCTAGACACGAAAGTCCAGATATTTTATGATTCCATTTATATGAACTAGCCTAAATAGGCAAATCTACAGATAGAAAAAATATGTTTATATGTGCATATATATACATATATCCAGATACAGAAAGTAGATTAGTGGCTTTCTGAAAGTGGGCAGGGGAGAATGGGAGTGACTGCTAAAGGGTATAGGTTTCTTTTGGGGTGATAGAAATGTTCTAAACTTATACTATGGTGATGGATGCAAGAACTCCCCAAATATTCTAAAAATGTACACTTTAAATGAATAATTGTATGGGATTTGAATTATATCTCAGTATTAAAATGGACAGGAACCACTGTCGTGGAAAGGAGGGGAACGGATATACCATCTGGGGATGGTTTTCAAGCAAAGACACCAGAGCAGAAATACTGAAGGGGCCCATGTGACCCAAGAGCAGTTAAGAAGGAAGAACAGTGGGAGAAAATGTTGAAAACATGATAGTGGCAGTCTTGGAGGCCTTCAAACGGCAGGCAGAGATGTTTGTGTGTTTTCCAGTGGATGATGGGGACAAGTGGATGTTACATTATTCGGCAAAATTTCCTCCCCCAAATAAACAGAACATTCACTTTCCAAGGCCGACCCCTAGGAGATGTGACCAGGATCTAATCGTCTTTCAGAAATAGAGTACTTAGTAAAACAATCTCCCAATTAGCAAGTACATTCCCATAGTCGTTTCGGGTTTGTTTATTTTCCTCTTACACAGCTGCTCACATTCTTCTAACCCATACTTCACCCATATGGATAAACACTCCAGAACCCTTTGCTTGGAATTTTATTTGCACTGAAAATGGCAGAAACAAAATATCTGGGTGAATGAAAGAAATTTTCTCTCCCTCCATCTCCCCTTTCTTCCCTGCCCCCAGTACTAAGCTAAACTATATTGGCTTCGTTTTCTTTTACCTCCCCTAAGAAATACCACCAGTCGTAAATATTGAAGCTGTCCCCTAGACTCTGGCTGACATTTCATGCAAAATTCATTTTAGAGAACATCTACCTTTTAATGATTTATAGCTAAAGTGTTAGGGATTTCGTAAAGCGCAAGAGTTGAAATACAACCAAACAAAGACCTCGGCTTGTCAGTCACCTGGTGCTTCTTTTCAGTGGGCGGTGGTGCATTGGGGACTTATTGTTCTGAAATTAGAAACAGAACAGAACAAAACCTCTGTGTTCTTGTGGAAGGGATTTCATAGTCACTGTGTGAAAGATCGGAAAATACCTGCCTGCCTGCCACGCAACGAACCTGAAGGATGAATATTTCCATCCGAGGGAATCACCGTATCTTAAGTGGGCAGCAAACTTAGTGGAAATGTTCTCAACATTTGCTTTAATAGAGGGGGTCAAGGTGGAAGGGCAGGGCTGCAAATGGAGACACAGCCTGGAAACTAAAGGCCAAGACTTCTTGATCCCAGTCTGGATGCTAAAGCAAGTAACTTTAGGCCAATCATTTAGGCTCCCTGGACCATAGTCCTCACCTGTGGAGTGGAAACGATTATACCAACCCCCTCTGCCTTTGCATAGAATAGAAAAGAAAAAAAAAACAGGCATAAACATCCAAATACCTGTAGAAAGAGGCTTGTCACAACAGGAAGCTCTAAGCTATAGTAGTATACACTTCAAGAGCTGTTCGGGATGTAATGGGAATAATTACATTTCCATACACACCTGCACACCCACTCTCTCACTCTTTATAAAGAGCCAAAAGAGTTACAATTAGGACGTTCAGAAACCACTGACTATGAATGAACTCTCATACAACCTCCTTAACCTTGACTTCACTGTCACTTTAAATATTTAGCCATGAAGAAAAAGCACTTGAACACCTGCGGTACAGAGAGACAGTTTCATTTCCCTACTAGAAAAACAATCAAGCAAATTTAAATAAATCATCTCAATGTATCTCCAGCAATGGCCCAGCTGCCTGGTTATTTGTCCCCTGACTTGCCATTAGATTTAACTTATGCCTGCCGGGTAGATTTATCTAACAAAGTGCAGTGTGTTGTTGCACTTTGGAGTAAGGAGGACATCCGAAAAGTTATACCAGGAAAGGGGGAGAGTGACCTTTGCTGAGCTAAGAGGGCATCTGTTTACACTGAGTCGCAGTCCACTGTCCCCCCAGTCCACACCGGCCCAGCCCCTACCACCCATCCCTCTCTCCCACCATTTTGTCTCCCTCGTATATTCACACAAAATGCCGTCATGCAGTGGTTCTCAAACTGTGGGCCCTAGGCCGGCAACATCAGCATCGCCTGGGAACTTATTAAAAGTACAAATTCTCAGTCCTTACCTCATCCCTTCTGAAGCAGAAACTCTGGGTGTTTTGACAACCCCTCCAGTTGATTCTCATGCACACTGAAGTTTGAGAATCACTGCTGTAGTAAAAGATAATCACACCTGTCTCCAATCTTTCCTTCCAGAAGCCCACGTGTTAAACTTACCACTCCAGGACCAACAGGAGCAAGCCGAGTTTGAGGAATTTTGTTTGCATTTGTAAAGCAGGTAAGAACCTAACAAGGAATCTAAAGCTTTTCGGGTTGTACAGGGGTTTGCTTGGTTTTGTTTTTCCTGCTTTTATAAGTAAACCATCACACATACTACACAGAGACATCAGTATCACTGTCAAAAGAAACGGAGCTGACTGGAATCATCACACACCCTCTTTCTGAGCTTGAGGCACAAAAGAATTTCTTCAGGATCTTGGCACTTAAGCATCTTCCACCAAGACGTGGGCCTGGAAAGAAGGGAGGGAGGAAGGTTTGCACTCTGGAGTCTCTTCCATTCACAGGCGTCACCTAGTGGGCAATGCTGAGAGGGAAGTGGCCTTGGAGACGCTCGGCACACGCCTGACATGTGGGGACCCAGCTGCACAGGCGAAGATCTCTGCTGCAGTAAGGATAGCCCAGGCTCGCTGCAAAGGAAAGCTGGGGGTTCTAATCAAACGCTGCTGAGCTGGTGTGAGGCCAGCTAGGAAAATGAAAACGCATCTTTAAAGAGGAACATATTTAAAATACCATATTTAAAAGCAAAACCCAAGAAGTTTATCACACCCCCAACTTTTGCATCTCAGAAGCTAGAACTATCAAAATAAAGACATGCACTTCTGCTTTGGCTCTAACCAAATGACACAACCCTGGGTTTCTACCATCAGCGCTGGTCCTGTAAAAATTGCCAGACTGTTCTTGACTTATTAGGCTGTTGTGATCCTACAAGGTGCCCCATGTGGGTATTAATCCATGATTCCTAGGACTTTGTGATCCCTAAACCGTGGGCTTCCCCTGTGATTCCATCGCTTGCTCCAGCTGCCCCGCAGCCACCTTTCTCTGCACCTCGTCAGTGCTATAAACTCGGTGTTACAGTACTGCTCAGCCTCAGCACTCAGGTTATGCAGCATGGTTTGTCACGGAGCTCTGACATGACCCTCACTTACAGAGGTGAAGAAGGTTCTCTTCAAGGACAGATAGCATGTCCGAGGAATCACAATGTTTTCCCGGGTGCCCAGTGGCTTGCTTCATTGGGAACAGTCATGTTGGAAATAAGGGTGACATATCATACTACTGAATTTAATTTTCAGTGCTGCAAAAACTCACTCTCCCTCCCCCAAATTTGCAAGTTATAACAGAAGTGAATTGGCATCTTTAAGGTTTGGGGTATTTTTTTTATATTTGAAGGAAAATAGTAATTAAATTTTTTAAAATCTTTCCTAAGGAGGTGGTTGAATTTTAACAGACTAATTTATTAGAGTTAAAGAAACCCATTTTTGGGAGACAGGATGACTCCTGCATGGAGAGAGAATTCCAAAATATATCAGGAGAAAACCTGCAAAACAACCCGTGAACCAAATTCCTTCATACTTTAGTGAAAAGTGCATAGGCCTTGAAGACAGATGAAACTGGGTACAAATTCCAGCTCTCTACTTACTTGGGCAAATTACTTTCTCTTAGCTACAATTTCTAAAATGAGAAGAAAATCAACCCTGGAGCACTATTGAGAGGAATAGTAGATGCTCAATTGATGCTGTTCCTTTTTTTTTTTAGTATAAAATATTGAATTTTACAGAAGAATATAAATTATTTATTACAAGTAGTAAAAAAGTAATAAAATAAATGCTTGCATTCACTGTATAAAGAAAGGAATATTACCATTACCTTTGAATGTGCTCTTCTCTATCCCCCACCAAGATAACTATTCACTGTTACTCTTATGCCCTGAAGTCTGCCCCACTAACCAGATTATCCAAGTTAGCACTTTAAGGAGAGACACCTGACTTATTCATTGGCCCAGCAGAAGTCCTATAAGAGGCTTCAAAGGTAGGCCACTTTTCACCTTTGAGCTCTCTCATTCCTGGGCTCAACGCTACTGTTTTCTTAATCTTTCACCTGGTCTGTCACTTACTGCCTCATTTTGAGCCTGAAGTTCAGTGAGTTGCCTGGATTCTGACCAATGGCTCCTGAGCATTTCCTGGCCCAGCCCACTCCTGGGTCTGACCTCCAGCCTTACATTCCCAATCTTACCCTGTGAAATCTCGCTGCCACCTCTGTCCAATGTCCCAATATGATGGTAACATGTGTATGAACTCTGCCCTCATACAAAATGAACAGGGGTTGCGGGCAGAGAGGCAGGATGGGAGAAAGGACCCCTGGAGAAGAAGAGAAAAATGATGAACCCGTGAACACCGAAGATAAATCTTCCCCCTTTAGGGCGCACTGGTGTGATGACAGTGAAGAGTTACCTCTTACTGAAGAGTTAACCTGCCTCCAACACCAGTGAGAAAGTGTGCTTTAATAATCAGATTAAAGATCATGGGTTTTTTAAGTGTAAAACTATGCACAGGTGTATTGAGTTTGCAGGACACCATAGGGGAGTGTCTTAAGCCCAGCACACAAAAATGGCTGTTTCTTTTCTTTCCACATTCTTGCCCCATCTCTCCCTCTCTCAATCAATCTCCCCCAAGCCAACAACTCACTCGGATGTCCTTGGATCCATTTATATAGTGCCAATTCCACACAGTCAAATGAAACCATCTGGTCCACAGTAATGAAAGAGGCCTGTTTCCAGCACCCCAGGACACTTTAAAGGAAGTAGAAGTTCTGGCTCAAGCCCAAGAGATATTTACAACATCCAGGGATAAATGATAAACCTAATTAAATATGAGTGAGAGCACAAATTATGGAGCTAATAGTTTATATGAAACCAATTACAGTTGTGTAGCTATTCAACTCTACGGCACTTGTTCTCAAAGTGTGGCCCCCAGACCAGCAGCACCTGACAACTTGTTAGAAATGCACATTCTCGGCCTCTACCCAGACCTGCTGAATTAGAAATGCATGGGGAGGAATGGAGCCCAGCAATCTGTTTTAGCAAGCATTTCTGGTGATTCTGATGAACGCTAAAGTTTGAGACCCACCGCTTTATAGCAGGGTTTCTCAACTTTGGCACTTTTGACATTTGAGGCCAAGTAATTCTTTGATGCAGAGGGTTGTCCTGTGCCTTGTAAGATGTTTATCGGCTAGGGATGCCTACTCACTAGATGCCAGAAGCATCTGCCGCCCAGTTGTGACAACCAAAATTGCCAGACATTGCCAAATGTCCCCTGGGGGGTGGGAGAGATGGCTCCCACTTGAGAACTACTTTATGGTAAAGTCTTGCCTGTTTATGATTGGAATTACTACGGACAAGATAGTCAAAGAGTATAGATAATAACACACAACACAAAATCATAGAGCAAGGATTCTTAACCAGGGGTCTGTGAGCTTGAATTGAAATTCAAAAAAAACACCATTCTTTTGGGGACGTGTTAGTGCAGGTATGATATATTTACTAAATAATACACAGTGTAGTGTGGACTTGGTAAGGGGTCCATGGTTTTCACCTGACTGGCAAAGGGGTCCGTGGAACAAAAAAGGTTGAGAACTCCTGGCTTAGAGTTATGCTTTTCTCAGGGAAGATAAAAATCTGTGAAGACCCTCAATAGACATCAATTCAACGCAGACTTCTGGAAAAGCACTATCTCATGGTTATCTTTGAATTATGGGATTATAACTGGCCATTATTTTCTTCTCTGTAAGCTTTTTGTTTTGTTTTCCAAATGTTCCACTCCAAAAATGTATTATCATCATAACAGAACAAAGTGCTAAATTTTAAAAAAGAAAAGAAAAATGATTGGGATAGACACTGGGATTTTTTTCATCATCTCTTTACTTCAATTGAGCAAGGAAAGAATTAATCCAGAATGACATGTGCTTTCTTGCCAAATTTGCTCTCATCAACTTCTTAAAAAAAATTAACATTTATACATAGTGCTTTATAAATTACTTATTGCTTTGCCTCTCATTTGATTACCATAACAATCTTTTAAAGGAGCTTGGATTACCCAAGTTCCATGCACTAATAAGTTTCAAATTTCTAAACTCTAAAGTTCAATCATCATTCCAACTATTTTCTATGTCTAAAACCAGAATCACTGTCTCCATTATAACAACTGAAAAGCTTTACTGCTCTCGGCCCCTGAAACAGATTTATAGCCTAGACCTTCCTTGCTATTCCAAGTGTGAGCCCCAGACCATCAGCTTTGGCTTCACCTGGGATCTGGTTAGAAATGCAGAATCCTTGAGCTGTCAGACTGACTCCATGAGAATCTGCATTTTAACAAGATCCCCCAGATGACTTCTATATACATTGAAAATTGAGGATCACTGACCTGGACCACAGGGCTGATAATCGTCTAAAGGTGAGAATCCATATCTTATTCATCTTTGTATTTCCCAGTCCACAACACCATTTGGCACTTGCTCAATGTATTACTTCTCTTTTGCCTCTGTTAACAAATTTCCACAAATTTAGTGGCTTAAAGCAACACAAATTTATGTTCTTACAGTTCCAGAGGTCATAAATCCAAACTTTCACTGGGCTATGGTCCAGGTGTCGGCAGGGCTGCGATTCTTTGTGGAGAATAGAGAGGAGAGTGCATTCCCTTTCCTTTTCAGCTTCTTGGGGCTGCCTGCATGCCTTGGCCCATGGTACTTCATCTTCAAGGGCAGCAGCACAGCATCTTCTGTTCTCTCTGCTCTGATCCTCCTGCCTCCATCTCTCAGAGATCTGGACCCATCCAGATTTTCCAGGATAATCTCCCATCTCATTCACATCTGCTAAGTCCCTTTTGCTATATAAGGTAACATATTCACAAGTTCCAGGGATTGGAGTGTGGACATCTTTGGGGGTGGAGGAGGGCATTATTCTACCTTTCATAATAAATGTTTGCTGAATGGGACACAAAGGGGCTGAACTGATCTACAGTGGCTTCTTTCTCCCCAGACTCCTACTTTCTCCAGAACATCCTCTCCTTTCTAGGCACTCAAGACTCCCTGAGTCAGTCTATCCCCTGTCCTTGTATCCTTTTCTCTTTTGCTATCTGGAGCACAGCACCTAGTGCTGGCCCCTTATCCTGTCTGCCATTCTTGCCTTCAACTCTGTATTTAGTGAGCTTGCCAGCCTGCCAGGATCAGCTCTCATTTCCTCCTCCTCCCACCTCATCTGGTCAGACCTTTCCACAGGCCACTACCCATATTTCCTTCTTTTACTCCTTCCTTTCCTCTTTCTTCTCCATGATGTCTATGCCTGAGGCTACCTGCCACCAGCCTTTTGGACCAACTACGACCATTCCCTCTTTCAAATCTTCCTGAGTATTCACTTTTCCAAAAAGACTTTTAATGTTACCTTTCTGGCAAGACATCATTTATTTCTCCACTCCTCACTCAAGCTCATAAGCAAAAATGAAGAAGAGAAACCACAAATAAATATACTATTTCATGTTTACAAAGCAGGTTTCCAAGATGCATCTCAAGAATGTATGAGCTGGACTGCATTAGTGCCTCTGCATTCTGGTGAGTGGATTAGGTAGCGAAGAAAATCATTAACCCCTGGTTGAGAAGACAGACTGAAAATTTTTCCAGGCTGTGTCAGCAAAGGTTTACATTCAAGTTTAACCTCAATGTATTTTTTCCATGACTCAGTCCATCTGATTAGCTTGATCACCATATAGGGCCCAGAGGCAATGGAACATTAAAAAGGCAAGTTTTGACTGGAAAATTCAGAAAGCATGATATATTCCTGGGAGGAACTATAATCTAATGACAGGCTATAGAAATTTAGGATTAAAAAGGTAGAATTCAGAAGAAATACAAAGGAAAATAGAGCCATTATTCCCATACCTACCAAAAGAGGCTAAAACTACCTATCAAGGTGACTGGGAAAAACAACTGAGCTAATCTGCCATGCACTTTAAAATATTAAAGATGGCAATAATCATGAATAAGAGGAACATTAAATTATGTAAGAAGAATAAGAAAACTCAGAAGGACTAAAACTTTGCCCACTGTGGCCTTGCTTCCTTACTCTGAATCACTAGAGACAAAAAAGATTATGAAGCTGAAGCAAACACATAACCCCATTCCGCCTTACTAACAGAAACCTAATTTGGTTTGGGGTAGCAATGCACCCAACTGAAAAATTATATTTTTCAGTCACCCTTGAAGCTAGTGATGGCCAAGAGATAGTTCCAGACATTGAGACATAAGCAGAAACCCACTCAGAATTTCTGGAAAAGTATTGCTTTCTTGCCCTCCTTGTCTTTTTCTCCTTATACCTTCCTAGAAAGCAGATGTAATGGCTGGACCTGCAGCAGCCATATTGTACACATGATAGAAAAGGCAAGAAAATTACAAACCTCAGAACTGAAATCCTTGAGTCATTAATTTTCTGCCTCTAGGTTTGTGGCTACATGAGAAAAAAAAAGCAAACCCTTAATTGGTAGGTATTATTTTGTCAATTCATTGGGTTTTCTCTTCCCTGCAGCCAAATGGAATTTCTTACTGATACAGAAGCCTCTACAAGGAGTTAGAATGGGTCCTAGGCAAGCTTGTACCTTAGGTAAAGTTAATTTGGGACACCTTTCAGCCTCATTCCCAAAGTCCATCTCCTTAATATCCTCTCTTCATTGGCCACTTCTCAGAACACTAAGACCCCAGAGGTACTTGGCAGGTTCAGGAAAGTACTGCCATATTGAATTTCACTGCCATCATAGGGGACTTCTCTGTCCTCACATGATTAAAATATCTGGCATTTCACAGTGCTTCCAATTGTATAAAATTGCCTTATTTACATTACCTCACTCCTAAAAGAGGTCTGTAGAGCAGTGATTTTAAAAGTGTGACTCCCAGACTGGCAGCATCAGCATCATCTGTAGAAATGCAATTTCTAATACCCAGATGTACAGAAGCAGAAACTCTGCGGATAAGCACAGGAATCTGTGCTTTAACAAGCTCTCCAGGGGATTCTGATAAAGGCCAAAATTTGAGAACCGGTGCTGTCAAGTATTACACACATTTTTCAGATAAAGAAATTGAGGTTTTCGGATTATACTGACTTATCAAACACCTTACAGTAAGACGTTAGAGCTAGGTCTTCTGGCTCCAAGCTCAGTGCTCTTTTACCACACACAAGAACTTTCCATTGAAACACCACTAGTGACGGCCTCATTCTACAGGAAGCTGTCATTTTGAGAAAAAAATAAAATCTTACAAACTAATTCATTCTAGAGTGTTGGTATCTGATAATACTGTTCCTTTCCTTAACAAGGGAATTTGTACTTTAAAGTAATACAACCCAATTTGTGAAATTCCTATTCACTTCTGATAAGCAGAGTATTAAAGATAATACAATCATGCACTTCCTCCATATCATGCAAACTACATCCCAATCCACAATATAATTTTGTCCGTTATACCAAAACATCTTATAGTATTTCCCCTTCTGGTACAGGATACAGTCAAGGATCATGTATTGAATTTTGTCAGAGATTTTCAATCCCTTAAAACTGGCACAGTTCCTCAGCCTTTCAAAAGAAGTCAGTTATTTTATAGAATGTTTCTCAATTTGGGTTTGGTTGATATTTCCTCACGATTAGATTCAAGTTATATATACCCAGCCAGAATACTACATAAAATGATGTCGTGTCCTTCTCAGGGTGTCCACATCTGGAGACACCTAAGAGCCATCGTTTGTGATATTAATTTTGATTACCAAGTCAAGCTGTTGTCCAGTTTCTCCATTATGTATTTACTACTTTCCCCCATTGCATCTAATAAATAATCTGTGGGGAGACATTTGAATCACGCAAATATTCTGCTCCTCATCAAAACATACTTCCTATATTTAGCAACCATTTATGATAGCTGCCTAAATCAAGCTTTACTATGGTGATTTCAAAATAGTGATTTTCCAACTCCACTCCTCCCTCTACATTTATCATTTGGCAAATGACTGTAAGGAAGAGCCCTCCCTTCTCCGCTATTTATTAATCTATTTTTTGTCAGTATGAACTTAAGGATTCTCATATTATTCAATGAATCACTGTCTTTATTTCTTTTTTTTTTTT
>JAQZBX010064858.1:0-16419 GCA_029593785.1 Cabassous unicinctus | reverse complement strand
GTTTACCATATGAGAGGCCCCGGGTTCGCTTCCCGGTGCCTCCTTGTGGGGGCAGGCCGTCTCGCGCAGCGCTGTGGGCTGATGCGGCGGGACCTCACGGCAAGGGGTAGATGAGCAGACACGGAGAGGACACGCAGCGAATGGACACAGCAGCACAAGCAGCAAGGGGGGGATAAATAAAATAAAAAAAAAATAAAAAAAAACAAAGTGGGCTTCCCTGGCCAAATTCACTGAAGAAAAGCACCCCCCCACACACCCAATTCCCCCTCCCTTTTCCCTTGTAACAGCTGACAGGGAAGAAGACATCTGCTCCCCTTTCAGTCAGCTGAAATGAGCAGGGGTTTTACCCCAGCTGAATATCTCAGGGATAGGAGAGGGGAGACCTTCCCGGTGGCGGGGAGGTTTAGTAACTCACAGTTTGTTGTTTTGGCTTCTTTGTCTCTCAGTCTTTTACCCTTCTGGGAGTTGTGAAGCGCTGTCCTAGTCTGCTGACTTCCAAAGCAGGTCCCTCAGGCAGCCTTTGGCTCTTCTTCCTTGTTTTTGTGAGAGCCGAGCCTTTTCTGCCTAATCTGACACCATGTTTCCACAATTCCCCTCCCACTCTTGATTAGAAATTATTTTCCTTAACATATTTCATGAAATAATTTTATTTTAACTCTTTCCATGCATATCAGATATTAGTGTCTTTTGTCATCACTAGAATTCCTTGTTGAATCATCTTACACAATTTTCTGGAATTCATCATTATCACTTAAGATTTTTGTGATATAGCACTTTTATAGTTTGCATATGATTTCGTCACTAGAAATTTTCCCCAGTCACAAGTACCCATTCGAACAGTAGGATAGTGTTGTTTTCTTTTGTCCTGTAGTATATCTATGATGTGACTATTAACTGCACTGCCTTGTAAATTGACCTTTGAAAGGTTTGTTTACAACAATGTCAACACTTGCAATTGTGAAGTTAACATTAAACCTTTGTTAATGTTCTGTCTCTGTCATTTTCTCTTTGTCTTTAAATAATGTGCCTTTCCTAAATCATAATTTGTTTTTCAAAGTAAAATAATCAAGAAAGCATCTTATATTATAAGAACTCTTTATAAAAGATTTCAGTATCAAACTTACTGTTTTCTGAAGGATAATTTTTTTGGAGGGGCAGGGGAACTCTTCCCTTATGGTGGCCATTATACAGTGATAGAGCATATCTTTAGCATATGTTAAAAAAACATTGCTCCATTTTCAGTTTGGTTGTCTGTGGTATAGTATATCCTGCAGATAATCTCTAACATGGTCATATGATATAACAATGTGACCATTAGAAAGATAAAATGCAGGGGAACCACTTTGCACTTTGTTTTAGCTGATTTAGAATTCTGATTTAGCAGATTATAAGATTTCATTAATTTCTTGGGGAGGGATTGAGATTTTTTTTTTAAATAAAAAATTGGAAATTTTTTGTTATATATAACTCATGAAATTTGTCAAAATGGCATCTTTCAGAAGTTTTAAGAAAACTGAAAAAGAGCCACACTTATAGCAGGGATGTAAAAAGGCACACCTGCTTTTATTTCCCAGCAAGCTTGGCATCCCATGCCTGCATCCCACACCTGGCATGGGTGTCTTGTGTGGGTGTCCTCATGGAAGAACAATCTAGGGGTTCCAGGTAATCCTTAATAAAACCTGAGTGGAAACCAAAAAAAAAAAAAAAAAACTTTTAAAATTTAAACTATTTAATAATAGTACTTATTAAAGAAAATTTGGAACATAAGCGAAAATGGAAAGAACTAAGAACTCATCCATAACTTTTAGGGAGGTTTTGAAGGAAATATATTTTTAAAATAGCTTCTATTTTAAAATATGTGTTGCTTCATTGCTACCAAATATCCTTTGACTACTTAGGTTTGAAGTATAATTTGCCCTTTTGTTTCATTAATGGTTATAAGAACTAGAAATGCAAACTTTGCTGCTTTTCTTAAGTCATTTGTACCAATGCACCTTTAAAAAATTTTATAAAAAAGAATAAGGGGAACAGATGTGGCTTAAGCAATTGGGTGCCCACCCTCTACATGGGAAGTTCTGGGTTAGGTTCCTGGTGCCTCCTAAAGAAGATGAACAGATGCCACAACAAGCAGACACCACAACCAACAAGATGCTGCAATCAACAAGATGCCACAACAAGCAAGATGCTGCAACCAGCAAGACACTGCAACCAGCAGACGCCACAGCCACCGCAACCAGCAGATGCTGCAATGAGCAGGCTCTGCAACGAGCAGATGCCATAACTGCCGCAACCAGCAGATGGCGCAACCAGCTGATGATGCAACCAACGGAGTGGAAGTGGCTCAAGTGGTTGGGCACTCGCCTCCCACATGGGAGGTCCTAGGTTTGGTTCTCGGTGCCTCCTGAAGAAGACAAGCAGACAGCGAGCAGACAGATGAGGGAGCCATCTCCAGCAGGGAGGAGGAGATTTAAAAAAATATGTATATATCCTTTATTATATCTAGTAAAGATCTTAGTCAACCTTCTTTACGCTACGAAGGTGTCATTTTTATCCTGTCAAAACTCAATACTATGTTGTGCACCTACTGTTCTCTGGGCTGTTACTGAGTAGTTCTGGCTGTGATTGTGTTGTCATTTATATTGTTAAATGGTTAAGGTCATCAGCATAATTTAACTGAGTAGTCTAACTTTCTTCCTGTCCTGAATGATGATATGGGCTGGGCCTCACTTTTGTCTTGGGCTTGAATTGCAGTGGATAAACTCACGCACAGTTGTGCTCTTGGACAGCATAGAGAAGTTGCACGTGATTGATCGACAAACTCAAGAGGAATTGGAAACAGTGGAAATCTCGGAAGTCCAGTTGGTCTATAACAGCAGCCATTTCAAATCACTAGCCACTGGAGGAAATGTTAGCCAGGCACTAGTAAGTGTAATCTATTATCTTGGTGGGGTTTTCTATAAACTTTTTATTGTCGTTGTTTTGTTTTAGAAATAGGTATTGTGGGGAGTTGTCTTTCTGTCTTGAAGTATTTCTTTAAAAGCCAGTAGATTGAACAGTATAGTGAGTATAAATTACTCAGCTGATTTATAAATGTGATTGTGGCTTTGTGGTTAAACATAGAATTACTGTCTGACCCAGCTTTTCCACTCCGAGGTACATACTTGAGAGCATTGAAAATATATGTTTACATAAAAACATGTACGCAAATGTTCATAGCATCATTATTCACAGTGACCAAAAAGTGGAAACAGCCTTATATGTCCATCAACTGATGAATGGATACACAAAATGTGATATATTCATACAATAGAAAATTATTCAGTCATAAAAAGAAATCAAGGGGCTGAAGTCTCTCTTCAGACCCCCACCAGCATGGCAGGGTTGCTAAAGTCTATTCTTCAGACCCCCTCCATTGGGAGAGCTTCCCAATAAACTTCGTGCCTGCAATCATCAGTCTCTGCGTCCCAGTGAGTGCCATTTTTCTCTAACATTTGGTGCCGAAACACCCGGGTCTGGGATTGCTGAGACTGACTGATTGGTGAGCAATCTCCACCTTGCCACTGCTGAGAGAACCCATCCAACACCGGACACCGAATCATAGCTGGGTGAGTCAAGGATTTCTCCGCCGTAGGATCCTGCTCTCTCTCTCTCTCTCTTCTTTCCCGTTGTCCAGGACAACCCACCGAAAAACCCCTAGGGCTAGGTCAGTGATCCTCACCATCCCTGAGGGCCACGGCAGGCGGTATGCCTGCGTCCTCATGAGGAGAGGTCCCTTGGCTCCCGAAACATCTGGCTCCAAGCGCGGTCTCCCGTTTCCTTGGGTGATTTCTGACTGATTTGGGGATGCCTGTCTCACTCGAAATCTCCCGTTCTTTCCTTTTTAGAGATCCTTAGTCTCACCCATGCCACCTAAAATGGGGAATTCAATTTCTGCCCCCTGCCCCCCCCAAAAAAACATGCCTCTGGGTTGTCTCTTTCATAACTTTAAAACTCTGAACCCGGAAGGAGACATCAAACCTAAAAAGCTCATTTTCTATTCATCGTCTGTGTGGCCGCAATACAAATTGGACAACGAAAGTTAATGGCCAGAGAACGGCACTTTCAATTTCCAAAACTTAGAGAATTTCATCCAGTGCACCAGCAAGTGGTCAGAAATTCCTTATAATTGTCTCTCCCTTTATCAATCCTGTCCCTCTTATCATATCCTTCTTTTATTCCAAAAACCCTCTCAGAAACTTTCCTTCCCCTCCTTTCTCACTCCCTACAACCTCTGAAAATCTCCACTTTCGATGTGATGTGGCAGACGAGGCTCCCCCAACTTTCACCCCTCATCATACAGGCAGTGCTCGCCTCCCCTGCCTGCCCCTCCCTGCCTCCCACACACAGAAAACCCTTCTTCTACTCTGATTCCTCCAATCACACCCCTCCTCCACCTCTGTATGCCTCATCAGCGCCCCCTGCACTTGCTCCATCCTCCTTCCCTTCCCCCACACTTCTCCCTGGGCCCACTCCCTTCTCCCCACCCATCACCAGCTCTCAAGCCCAACTACCCACTTTCCAGACTCCTTCCCCAGCTCCTGTCCTCTCTCTCCAGAAAGTGGCCCAGGCAGAAAGCATTATTCACGTTCACATCCCCTTCTCCCTCTCTGATCACTCCTAAATCAAGCATCGTCTCAAATCCTATTCTTCTGATCCTTCTCATCTTATCAAAAATTTAAACACCCAGCTGTCCCTAATAATCTTACTTAACAAACCTACAATTGCTCACCTCTTACAAGTAAGCTTTTAGCTAACTCCTAAGTCTAAGCGTACTCCTAAAAAGCAACGATCCAAAATATATGTGTTAAATACCTGTCTATCTAAACTGCTGAATTAAAGCTTAACTGCATTTATAATGCTCAAAAAAAAACATGTACGCAAATGTTCATAGCATCATTATTCACAGTGACCAAAAAGTGGAAACAGCCTATATGTCCATCAACTGATGAATGGATACACAAAATGTGATATATTCATACAATAGAAAATGATTCAGTCATAAAAATAAATCAAGTACTGTTACAAATGTTTGAACCTTAAAAACATTATGCTAAGTGAAAGAATCCATACACAAGATGCCATATATTGCATGATTCATTTATGCAAAATGTCCAGAATAGGCAAATCCATGGAGAGAGGAAGTAGATTAGTAGTTGCCTGGGACTGGAGGTGGGAATGACGATTGACTGCAGATGGGTACAAGGGATCTCTGTGGTGTAATGGAGCTATTCTAAAACTGGATTTTGGTGATGATTGAACAACTGTAAGTTTACAAAAAATCATTGAATTGTACATTTAATAAATTTTATGGTATATAAATTACATCACAATATTGTTGGTTAAAAAAAAAAGCAATTGAGTATTTAAAACAAAAATAATGTATTGTGAGGTTTATGATATGTATACATAAACTATATGACAAAAGTGGTACAAAAAAACAGGGATTAGGAGTGGAAGCACGTCATTGTAAGGTTCTAACATACACCAAATTAGTACAATATTATTTTAATGTAGAGCAAGATAAGTTAAAGTTGTACATTGTAAACTCTAGAGCAGTTACTTAAAAGAAGAGATATAACTAAAAGTCAATAGTGGTAACAAAATGAAATGATAAAAATTTTCTGAATTCAAAGAGACATGAAAAAAGAACGAAGAAAAGATAGTATAAGTAGAAACCAAGGAACTAATAAGATAATAGATCTAAACCCAAACATATCAGTAATTAAAGGAAATGTAAATAGTCTTATTATTTCAATTAAAAGGCAGAGATTGTCAGAGTAGATTAAAAAGAACCAACAATATTCAGTCTCCAAAAAAACCACCTTGAATACAAAGGCATAGATAGAGTAAAAGGTTGGGAAAAGACTTACCATACAAACAGTTATCATGAGAATGGCTATATTGGTAGCAAATGAAGCGGATTTCAGAGTCAAGAATAAAGAGATATTTCAAAATGATTAAAAAAAAAAAAAAAAGAGTTAATACATCAAGAAGACATCTTAAATATTTGGATACCTAACAGTTTCAAATTACATGGAACAAAAACTAACAAAACTGAAAGGAGAAATAGACAAATCCATAATTATAGTTGGCAATTTTAACACCCTTCTCTTAGTAAGTAATAGAATAAGTAGAAGAGTAAGGCTATAGAAGGCTTAAAAAAACACTTTTGATCAGCGTGACCTAATTGACATTTATAGAATGTTCTACCCTATAAAGTAAACTTCAATTTTTTTTTCAAGTGCACATGAGGCATTCACCAAGATAGATTACATGCTGGGCCAAAAAGCAAATTGCAATGGATTAGAAAGGTTTGAAATCATTCAGGGTAAATCTTGAGAAAACAAATATTTGGAAATTAAATAACAATTTTATGAATAACCTTTGGGTCAAAGAAGAAATCACAAAGGAAATTAGAAAATATTGTGAACTGAATGAAAATATGGCATATCTAAATACAACAATTAGCTTTTTTAGGGAAATTTACAGCATTAAATACTTCTATTAGAAAGAAGATCTCAAATCAATGATGTAAACTGAAGGAAATAGGAAAGGAAAAGCAAAATAAATTTAAACTGAGAATATTCTCGCTGACCTGATTTTGTGATAATCAGGATAGGCTAAACATTCACTATATTAGAAACTATGCATGTGTCCCCAGACCTAGCTTTTCTCCCTAGGTCTGGTTTTTAGAATGCTGGTGATAAACTAAGCCTGATTTATTATATGACCATCCTGTATGGGAGAAGACTAACCCTGGGAATCTTTGGTCAACCTTAAGAGATATAGCAGGGGGACGGATGTGGCTCAGGTGGTTAGGCGTCCGTCTCCCCTATGGAGGGACCTGGGTTCGATCCCCGGGACCTCCCGGTAAAAATAAAAAAAAGAAAAATATAGAAGGCATGTGGGCCGCCAGGCCCTGCGAGCGGGTGAGCCACCAGGCCCCGCGTGCCACACAGCAAGATGATGTCGTAACAGGAGAGTGACGCAAGGGAGAGCCAATACAAGATGCACCAAAAAACCAGCAACTAAGGTGGCACAGGTGGTAGGACGCCTCTCTCCCACATCTGAGATTCTGAGGATCTAATCCCAGTGAAGACAGGAGGAGAAGGATGAGAAGAGAGGGCAGGAAACGGACATAGAGAGTTGCTCAATGAATGGACACAGAAACAGCAAAAACGTCGGGGCGGGGGGTAAAAATGGATAAAAGTAAATAAATCCTTAAAAAAATGTAAAAATAAAAAATCCCTTTTTGCTGTTTTTTTAATAAACAGCAAGGTTTAGTATTAACATAATTACATGCAAAAAAATAATAATTTTAAAGTTTATTGAAAGGAGAAAATAATAAAGACAAGTACAAATCAGTTAAATAAAAAATGGACAAAAACAGTAAAGAAAATCAAGGAAATAAAAAACTGGTTCTTTGAAAGATAAAAATTGGTAAACCTACAGTGAGACTAGTCAAGAAAGAGAGTAGAGACACAATTACAAACACCAAGAATGAGAGAGGCAACATCACTGTAGATTCTCTAGATATGAAAAAGTGCTTATGAATTAACTTTATGCCAATAAATTCACCAACTTTAGTTGAAATGGAAAAATTCCTCAAAAGGTGCAAATTACCAAAATTGAGTTAAGAAGGAACAAAAGCTATCATACATCTATCAAATTGATTGATAGAAATTGATTTTGTGATTAAATGGTTTCCTACAAAGAAACTCTAGGCTTCATTCATTCTAACAATATTTAAGGAAGAAATAATTTCAATTTTATGCAAAAAGTCGTTTTAGAAAATAGAAGAGGAGAGAGCACTCAACTCATGCTATTAGACCAGCTTAACTGATAATGAAATCAGACATTACAATAAAGAACACTTCAGACCCATACTCTTATGAGCATAGAAGCAAAAGTCCTTAGCAAAATACTAGCAAATAGAAGCCAACAATATATAAAAAGAGTAATAAATCATGATGTTTATCCAAGGTATGCAAGGCTGGTTTAACATTCAAAAATCAGTGTAATTCACCGTATTAGTAGATTGAAAAAGAAAACCTTTAAGATCATCTCACTAGATGCAGAAAAAGCATTTTACAAAATTCAGTATCTGTTCCTAGCAAACTAGGAATAGAAGGGAACTTCCTTAACCTGACAAAAGGTATCTTACAAGAATCCTACAGCTAACATCACACTAGAAGTAGAGCTTATAAAACAAACAAAAAACCCTGAGTCTGATCAAGCCTGTTCTAGAGAAAACGTGGAAGGTAAAGGAACATGTTAAAAGATTCCATGGGGATACAGTCAGCAAAATCCAGCAAAATATAGTTGGGGGGAGCAGATGTAGCTCAAGTGGTTGAGCGCCTGCTTCCCATGTACGAGGTCCTGGGTTCAATCTCCGGAACCTCCGAAATGGAATGGGATGGAATCCTAGAAAAGAAAAAAATATGTATAGTGGAAAACTCTATTGAAACAGTGTCCCAGCTTCTTCAACAAATAAACTTCAAGAAAAATAAAGGAATCAGAGACATATATATTGAAAGAGATTTAAGAGACATATCAGCCAGTTCCAATATGTGGACCTTGTTTGGATCTTGATACAGATAAATGAAATGTAAAAAAACAAAAACAAAACAAATAACAGAAACTCTGCTTTTGACATTTATGAGCACTTTGAAATCTAAACACTTATTGGATACTTGATATTGAGGAATGAAGGTTATTTTAAAGTATATTAATAGAATGGTGGTTATGTTAAAAAGACTCCTTATTTTTTAGGCATATTACAGACATTTTCATAAATGAAATATTCAATATCTGGGATTTGCTTCAAAATTGTACTGTTACAGGGAGGCAGTGGGAGTATAGATGAGACAAGATTGGTGACAAACTGATAATTGATGAAACTGAGTGATGGATGCATTATATTATTCTCTTTACGTTTTATACATTTTTAAATGTCCATAATAAAAAGGTAAGAAAAATTCAGTTATTAGATATACATTTTGGGGAACTTTATAAATATTAACTTACTTAAGCCTTACAGAAACTGTGCAAGGCTTTTCTTTTTTATGAATTGATAAGGTCCTTTTTATTAAAAATTTTAATACAGTATAGTAGATTCTTGGCACTCTTAGGAAGAGTCACACAGTTGTGATGCAAAAAAATGCAACATTCTAAGTCTTTAGTTACACTATTTTCCATAGCATTTAGTGATCATCTCACTTGGATGTCTGTTAGGCATCTCAAACTTTGCATATCCAAACCTGAACCCTTGATTTCTGCCCTGAGACAAGCTCCTATATTTTCTTAACCATCTCCTGAACTTGGGGTCCTCCTTATGCCTCAGTTTCTCCTTTAGCAAACCCTTTGTCAACATTCAAAATATATCCTTAATGAGACCGTTTCTCATTTCTCCCATTGGCACTCCAGCCTGTATCACTGTTATTGGTTGCTTACAGCTTGCTGTTTCTCAAGCAACATTGCCATCATCTAGGAGATTGTTAAGAAAGTCATGACTGCACCGTAGCTTTACTAAGTTAGTATCTGCCTTTTAACATGATCCCTGGAAGATTCATATGTACAGTAAATTAAAGGAAAATTCTGTTATTGGAGTAGTTATAGGTTTACAGAAGAATATACTCCCCCCCCCACACACACAGTTTTCCCTATTAACATTTTTCATTAGTATGGTACTTTTGATACAATTGATGAAACTATTATTATAATTATGCTGTTAACTTTAGCCCACTATTTACTTTAGGGTTCACTCTTTGTGTTGTACAGTTCTGTGGGATTTATTTTTCTTTTTTTGGTGTGGTAACTTACATACAACCTAAAATTCGCCCCCCCCTTTTAAAAATCCCTTATCAAAAATACAATTCAGTGGTATTAATTACATTTACAAAGTTGTGTCTTCATCACTATCACCCATTGCTAAAACTTTTCTATCACCCCAAACAGAAAATCTGTACCAATTAAACATTAATTCTCTATTCTCCTCCCTTCCCTGGTACCTGGTAAACTGTATTCTAGTTTCTGTTTTTATGACTTTGATATTCTGCTTATTTCATATAAGTGAGATCATTCGGTATTTGTCCTTTTGTGTCTGGCTTATTTTGCTCAAAATGATGTCTTCAGGGTTCATCTATGTTGTTGCGTGTATCAGCATTTCGTTCCTTTTTATGACTGAAAAATAATCCATTGTATGAATGTTCCACATTTTTGTTTACCATTCTTTTGTTGATGGACACTTGGGTTGCTTCTACCTTTTAGCAATTGTGAACAATGTTGCTATGAACATCAGTGTGCAAATATTGTTTGAGTCCCTGCTTTCAATTCTTTTGGGTATAAAATGAGAAGAGGAATTGCTGGGTCATATGGTTATTCTATACTTAACATTCTAAGGAACCATCAAACTTCTCCACAATGACTGTGGAAATGGTGAATGAGTATTACTATTTCTTCATATCCTCACCAACACTTATTTTCCAGTTTTATTTTATTATTTTTTTAAAGATTTATTTTATTTATTTCTTCCCACCCCCTTATTGTTTGCATTTGCTGTGTCTTTTTGTTGTGTGCTAGTCTTTTTTTTTTTAGGAGGCACCAGGAAACAAACTTGGGACCTCCCATGTGGGGAGGAGATGCCTAATCGCTTGAGCCACCTCCGCTCCCTGCTTTTTTGTGTCTCTCTTTATGCTTTCCTCCATGTGTCTCTTGTTGTGTCAGCTCTCTGTCTTGTTTGTTGTCTTTAGGAGGTGCTGGGAACCGACCCAGCCCTCCCATGTGGTAGGCAGGTGCTCAGTCACTTGAGCCACGTTGGCTTCCCTCCAGTTGTAAATAGTAACCATTCAAATGGGTGAGAAATAGTATCTCATTGTGATTGTGATTTGCATTTTCCTAATGGCATTCTATTTCGATGCCTTTTATTTCTTTTCTTGCCTAAATAGCTGGAACTTCCAGTGCAATGTTGATGTTGAATAACAGGGCATCCTTGTCTTGTTCCTGATTTTAGGCTGAAAGCTTTCAGTCTTTCACCATTGGATATTAGCTCATATGCATGTAAAAATTTTGAGAAGCTCCAGCCCAGACATCTCCAGCTTCCTTTCTTGCCCTGTCTATGATTTTGTTCTCCACTTATGTGGTAGGCAATCTGAGATGGCCCCCCAAATTCCCACCTCCTGGTGTATACCTCCTATATAATCCCCTCTCCTTGAGTGTAGGCTGAACCTGTGAATATTATGGGACATTCAGTCCCTTGATTAGGTTATGTTATATGGCAGAGGTGATGGAAGCTTTTTTTTTTTTTTAAATGTCTCTACCTTTGCAAACCGGAGAGAGAGCTTAAAAATATTAGCAAGTCTTCTGCCAGGTTGTGAGAGGGGCCATGTGGCTAAGGACTGATAGCAGCCTCTAGGAGCTTTGAACTTCCCCAGGCAGAGAGCCAGCAAGAAAACAGGGATCTCGGTCCAACAACTGCAATGAAGTGAATTCTGCCAACAACTTAAATGAACTTGGAAGAGTTCTCTTCAAATGAGAACACAGCCCAGCTGACACCTTTATTTCATTATTTGTGTAAGGTTTTTCAAAGATGGGAAACTGAATTTCAGAGGTTTAAAAATTATTTAGGGTCATACCTAGTAAATGGCAGAGCCAAAATTTGCAACCAAGATTTATCTGAGATTTATATGACTATAAGTTTCATTTTTATTTTTCTATTTCTATTTTGCTGAGCTATGCTGCCTCCCATATATTGTGTTTCTTATCTTCCTGTTTCTTCTTGTGTTATTTGTTGATGTTTAGTTCACAGAACTTGGAGTTACCATTTTCAATTAGCTTCATTCTTTGTCAGGAGCAGTGACCACCTGTCATCCAGCAATGGGCAGTTGCAACAGTGTTTCCTTTAGATTTAGAAGTTGGCATGTTTTTCTTACCTTTTCTGCATTCTAAAAAATAAAAAGGCCATACATAATCAGAGAATTACTTCTTGCACATTGTCTTACCTGCCATTTCCACTGTCAGACTGGCCCATGACTGACATCTTTTCCTCATTCGTTTATGGGATGAAACCATGCTGTCCTAGAATATTGTCTCTATAATTGACATTCTTTAAAATTTAATGAGACTTCTAATTCATGTAATTTTTACCTTTTTTTTTTTTTTTACAGGCTTTGGTTGGAGAGAAGGCTTGTTATCAATCCATCAGTAGCTACAGTGGTCAGATCTTTTATTTAGGGACAAAAGTAAGCTCTTTTACTTTGTGACTCAGTATTTGTGTATGTCAGAGGAGTTGGGCTGAAAGAAGTTGCTGGCAAAGACAGCAGTGTATTGCAAAGTGAATACCAATCAGCAGTAATCCAAAACTCTTAGCAGTTAGGTGGTTGTGATTTTTTTCCCTCTAATTAACGTCTTTCCTCCATTTCTAGAAATATTTTTACTTTTCTTAGGTTTTGACTAATAAGATACTTATTTTCTTGATTTGGGGCTACATTTTTATATCTTCTTCACATTTATGTTCTCATGACCAGGAATACACCTTGTCATATATATTTGTCATGTAAAGATGGCTTTTAGCTGAGGTCAGTTTAGGATACATTAAAATGTATTGAGGCAATTGACCTAGAATAGAATCACTGGAATAGGAATTTTTGTATATCAATTTGTTTCTTTATCTTTTTAAAAAAAACTTGGTATGAAGAAATATTTCTTAATTATTAACATTCAACCAAAATATTGCCAAGTCAATATAGGTTGATGAGCTTGGGCTTTCCTTGTTCCTTGTCTGTGGAATTAAGTCCTTTTTGGACTGTGGACTTATTGACCTTTAAATGTTTGCTTGATTTGCTCTTTAATGTGGGCCCTTGAAAACGCTTTAGCAAATTATAAAATATACTTCTAACTGTGGTATGAAATGTTTTAAAGAGGCAGTGAAAAATGTGATGAGAGACTAGAACTAATATATCTCCCATACAAGTCTGTGAAAGGTTGTATTAGGGTTCTCTAAGGAAGCAGAACTGAATATTAAATATATATTTAATATATATTAAATATTATGAGACTTTTTATAGGAATTGGCTCATGTGACTGGGGGGATGGGCAAGTCTTAAGTTCTGTACAACAGGTTGCAAGCTGAGAACTCCAATGAATGTTTTCAATGAATTCTCTAATAGAAGATGGCTGACTGAAGTAGAGATGGAAATTCTCCTTTCTGCCTGTTGAAATCATCAGTTCACTTTTTAAGACCTTCAGTTGATTGGATGAGACTCCTATCATTGTTGAAGGCAATCTCCTTAGTTGATTGTAGATGTAATCAGCCGTAGATGCAGTCAACTTACTGATGATTTAAGTCAATTAAATATCCTCTCAGTAACAATAAGGCCTGTGGTTGCTTGACGAACAACTGGTCACCATAACCTAGCCAAGTTGAACATGAACTTAACTATCTCAAAGGTGAACCTTTTAATTTCTTTCTCTTTATTTTCTAGTCTGTTTATGTGATGATGCTGAGGAGCTGGAGAGAGGTGAGTTCAAAGTAATTTCATATGGTAGAGCTACTGAATTGATACCATTTTAACATTTTTGCTTTGACTTTGCAGAAAAAGAGTCTTTGGATTTGTGATTCTTAATTTCAAAAGTATACATCGTAACCATTCTAGCTGTTAGGTACTTGATTTGATAAAACAGACTGTATAAGTTAGGATTAGGTTTGACTGCATGTATCAGAAAATTAAAAATAACAGTAGCTTAAACAAGATTTCTCTTCCATTTAAAACAGTTTGGAGGTAGACAGTCTGTGGCTAGGATGGCAGCTTCATGGTCTTTAGTATGTCAGTTCCAGTCTCAAAGTCATTATATGGCCCAGAATGGCTGTTGGAGCTCCAGCTGTTAAATCTTCATTCCAGGAAGGACAAAAAAGAAAAGAAGGATGCTACCCTTCCCTGTTATGGTGATATCCCAGAAATACCAAACAACACTTCCATTTATGTATCTTTGGCCAGAACTTAGTTATATGGTCTCAACTAGCTATAAGAGGGTCTTTAAAATGTCCTTTAGTTGGTGTATTGCTGTCTCAGATAAACTTGGGATTTGTTATTAAAGACAAGGGAGTAAGCAGATGTGATAAACAACTAGCCATTTCTGCCACAGTGACATTCCAGCTGCTTTCCCTTTTCATATTTAGACCCCATTGCTACCTATACTAGTCCTGTATATAGTTATTGTAGTATCCAGTGTGTTAGGAAAATTATTTTTCTTGGAAATAAGATATTCACATGATTATTGGAATAACTTTAGCTACTAAGCAGGAACTTCTGGAAAGATAATAGGTAGAGTAGGAATTCTGACTGGTGATTGATCAAAGAGCCTGGCTTCTTTTATTTTAGAGAGTGGATCATCTGCTGAAACAAGATTGTCTTACAGAAGCCTTGGCTCTTGCATGGTCTTTCCATGAAGGAAAAGCAAAAGCAGTAGTGGGTAAGTTAACAGAATACCTATGTTGTAAAGATGTTATCAAACCTTACAGACTTCCTGTGTAGAAGGTTAATGACAAATATATAGATTTAAAATGTCATTTTAAAAATATTTTCATTTCATGAGGAAAATTTACTAGAGAAGGGAAGTACATTGATATGCTGTCTGGTCCAGTAGATGTGAGGTGTGCATATTATGGCAAATTACCCAACATTTTGATACTTAAGGATTGTTATAATTATATATGTTGTTAGCACAAGTTGCTAAAAGAAGACCAGAACACAGTTTCACTCCTGAGGATGAAGCCTAACTTTTGTTTTGTGCCAAATTTTGCTTCTCACAGGATTATCAGGGGATGCCAGTAAGCGAAAGGCTGTTGTTGCAGATCGGGTAAGTTTTTTAATAGGGTCTTTACTAGAGTACAGTATAGATTTACTTTTGACATTTGCTAATATCTTTTGTTAGGTAAATGGTTATGGTTAAGGAGACAGATAAAAACGAAAGTCCAGTTGTAGTTCTCTGGTGTCATTTTTTAATCCTTTATTACCATCTCTTCTTTTTTTCTTTTGCCCACTCTCCTATGAAGATGACAAAGTAGTATAAGAACCAAAAGATCAGTAGCAGAAAGGAGGAGGAAAATCTGGGGATCCAGATAAATTTTGAACTAATTATAGCCCATAAAAGATGGCGTTTGTTGTTTTTAAGAACTGATTATTAATTGTGAGAAACACATTGCCTGAGATAGCAGAGAGGGTTAATGCTTTAATATTATTATCAACAGTATTTTTAATTAGTATTAATGTAATTAATGCTAATATTTAATAGTAACCTTGTTTTCCTAGTCTAGACTTGGTTGAACTCATTTATTGTAATCATTCCACCCGCTTTTTATTCTGTAAATGCTTTAGTAAAAATTATATCCCAAATTAAATATTTTGAAAATTTGAATAGAAATTGGTTGCTCTTTGGGCTTGAATGGTTTGCCCAGTATCTGCCAAAAAGAATTGGCTATCAGTGCTCTTTACGGAAAGGTCTACAGCAGAGAATTATTGACGATCTTAACTTCAGTTTTTCATTTCCTGAGCAGTATTGATACTACTGAGGTTTACTACCTGCGGATATTTCTTAGGAAAGATTAGAAAATTAGTACTAGTGCTGAGGCTGAAAGAATTTAGGATGGAGTTTTTTTTTAAAAAATTGGGGGAAATAAAGCCACTAAATGTTTCAATTATATTTTTAATGTACCAACAAGGCCTGATTCTGTATTACTTATGAGTGCCATCACTGTTATATATTAAGTATTTAAAAACTTTAAAGATACTTCTAATTTCTATGCAAGGCTGTTTTCCTTACAGATGGTAGAAATCCTATTCCACTATGCAGATCGAGCTCTCAGAAAGTGCCCAGACCAGGGAAAAATCCAAGTGATGGAGCAGCATTTTCAGGTATGCCTTTGCAGGTGCTTCTACTAGACATTGCTGTGAATATAGCTCTTTTGTATTACTTGAAAATGTGACTTTTATGTTTTGGTTAAACATTTTTCAATATACAGAATTTTATTTCAGGGTGTGTAGAACATTTTAAGTAATTAAAATTTGAAGCAACAACTGAACAGTCACATGGGAACACATGAGTAAAATGTGGAATGTTACTTGGGCAGCTTAGTGCTATATGGAAGGAAAGGATTTATGTATGAGGATATACCCTACAGTGTTTGACCCCTTTCTGATGACTAACATTTATGGTAACTAGGCTAGCAGCTAGTTGGAGGAGAGGTTTACTACCAAGGTTTAAATTTAGTTCTCCCAGGAGCACCTGTGACTCAAGAATAGATCAGATAGAAAACATATGCTCTGCAAAATATGCTAATGAAAGACCTTTAGTTTATCTTGGAACACAGTTGAAATGGAAGCC
>JAQZBX010064857.1:0-16548 GCA_029593785.1 Cabassous unicinctus | reverse complement strand
TTATTATTTTTCTTTCTTAAAAAAATTTGTTTTTAATTCTGGTAGCATATATATGTAACATAAAATTTGTCATTTAAACCATTTTTAAATGTATAACCATGGCATTAATAACATTCACAATGTTGTGCTACCATTACCACCATCCATTACTAAAACATTTTCATAACTCAAAACAGAAACTCAGTACCCATTAAGCAATAACTACCCACTACCCCCTCCCTCCAGCCCCTGGTAGCCTTTATTCTACTTTCTGTCTGTCTCCTTTTTTTTTTTTTTAATTTTTAATTTTTTTTTGCTTCTATTTTTTGTCTGTGTCTGCCCTTCTTTTTTATTTCAATCATATTACAGTTAAAATTCAAATCAGTTCCTCTCCTTTGGCTCGCAAATTGGAACACTATTAGAACTTCAGCTAACATTTGAGCTGCTGTGATCAGCCTAGAGAGACCTGACTATGGAGGAGTCAGATAGCTTGTTCTTTTTGCCAGGTTTTTCTTAGAATGTTGCCAGGATGTTTGCCAGGACATTTCATTTCCATGGTACCTGCCGGACTCCACCGTATTGGTTATTTTTTTTCCCTCTCCTCTTTGTACCATGCAGGTGGGTATCTGGGCTGTGGCCACGGACATAAAGGCCACCCAGGCCGGCCCCACTGGTCTTGTTGTGGGAAGTTCGCTGAGAAGTCTGAGTGCACGTGGACAGGGGGGCAGAACGCGTCGAGGAGTCTACTCAGGACCGTGGCACTCTGACTGTTATTCGGGTACAAGGTCCGCCTGTTCAAGCTACAGCCAATAGAACTTCAGATCACCAGAGGAGCCTTAATGACTTCTGAAGAAACTGATAGAATTAAAAACAAAGTGCCTTATCTACATTGGAGTTCAAGAGCTTTTTTTGTGAGTTGCTCACTGGCTGTACATGTGGCTGATTCAGCCACTACATTTCTCTTAGAGGTGGGTCAGCAGTGTTCCTTCCCTACCAAGGAAGGCTCCTTTCTCTTTTGTACATACATAAGGATAGCTCTGCTGCAGGAGCTTAGAAATCATGGGGGTTGTTTAGTTCCCTACTTTCTGATACATTAGAACATTTTTATTTAGATATTCCCCTCAGAGAATTAAAAACCTCGTTTTAATCTCATCCACTTCTTTTTAGCACACTTTAAATGGGTTGACTCATATGTGTTTTGTGACTATTATAATGTGATCTTGCTGTTTAGGTGGGCATACCTTCTTCCCTGTCTATGCCATGTTCACCCCCTACTCCCCAGTATCTGGAAGATTACTATTTGGTCAAGGGCATACACATAGTATGTTTATAAGCAGGTGAATGGTGTTGAAATGGAACCTCATAAATTTACTGCAGTTCTACTCAGGCAAGGCTATCTGATACCTTCAACCTGTTCACATCTCTCTCAGCCTTCCTGTTTTTTTAGTAAGTAGTCTTTGCTTTTGCCTAGAAACCTAAGAACTTAACTAGAAGCTTTGGCCCTCATAGCATGACTTCTTAGCTATTTTAGGCTGAAGAGAATTTTTGAGAGAGGAAGTACAAAGCACCGGTGCCTCAGCCCTACCAAAGTCCTCGCTGTATATATTTTGTGTGTTCATCTGGGAATCTTTATTTCTTATATAGCAATAAACTCAGCATGTATTAAATATATTTACTGGAATATGCAGTGTAAGATCCCTTAAGAAGTGGTTGAGTCATTTGAGTGGTGAATTGAGTCAGGCAAAGGAAATGAAGTAATAGATGAAACACATTGACTGTCAGGTCATCAGGGAATACATTTCCTCCTTGATGCTAATGGACGTGGGCTGCATTATAGCAGTAAATTACTAAGATATTTGTGTATCTTAGTGCCATTCCTATTATTCTCACCCTTTTCTGAAAATGTTCTCTTCAGCCTCTGTCTCTAACTAAAATCTGATCTTCCCACATGACATCGCTGACCCTGTAACCTCTCAAATTATTAGCTATTTGCTCTTTGTTCTTTGTCACTGGGCCCAGGAGTCAGGTAATTTTCCTTTTAGCTCATCATTGCTGCTTTTAGATCAGTGGTTCTCAACAAGGGGTGATTTTGTCATTCATGGGACATTGGGCAATGTCTCGAGACATTTTTGGTTGCCACAGCTGGGGCTGGAGTGCTACTGGAATCTATGTCCTACATGCACAGGACAGCCCCTCTTCCCGCCACCCCAACAAACAACAATGTCAGTAGTGCCAAGGTTGAGAACTGTTCTAGACTGATACCCTTCCTTCCTTTCTGAAAATGGCCATTTCTCCTCAGTCCTTAAAGATTTCATCATCAGTCTTGTTGTCAACTCCTTTACTACTCCTCATAAACCTTGGTGGATTCTATATCCACACAGATTTCTTAGTTCTGTGACTGTTCTCCAATGTTCTTTTGTCCCTACCTAGCCATCTATTCCTACAGCCATACCTGAGACCTTTATTCCATCTGCACTCTCTGTATAACTTCAATCTGACAGCATCCTACAACCACAACCTCCTGTCTTTCCAGCTTACTCACTGTAATAACCTGATGCTCATAATTCTTCCTCACTGGAACTCACAACGCAGTGATTCTGCCACCTTCTAACTGTTCCCCTCGCCCTCTTTCATGTCCTCCCCTTCGGCTGTCATTCCTCAGCTTAGATTGTACAGATCGTCACTATAATCACTCCCTTGCAGATAGTCTTTTTCCTCTGTCATTCTTGCTTGGAAAAATTCCCACTTTGGTTTGATTCAGCTCTCCAACTGAATGATCCTAGAGAAAAACACAAATGCATGTTGACTAGTCCTCCTTTAAATTTATGACTCCTAATCTCAATGGACCCTTAGCATTGCCCAGTACTCCAACTACATCTTCCTAATCCATTTACTCTTGCACTCCCCCAGAGGATTATTTCATACTCACTTCCCCACTACTGATGTCCTTGATTCCTATTTCACCAAGAAAATAGAAGTATTAGGAGAACTTCACCTTCTTACCACAAATCTACCTGTATTCCTATCAAAAGCCTTCTACACTTATGTACTGGATCCATTTCTACTACCCAGAAACATTGCTCCAGTGATTTCCCCCTCTACTGGATTGCTCATTTCAGAAAGTAACATGCTATAAATCTGTTTCCCACTTTAAAACACAGATTTCCCTTGATTTCTCTACCTTCCAGTGGCCACTCTTATTTTATTTTTATTATTCCATTCTCTCTTGAATCTAAGTCAGTCTTTTATCCTTATCACTCCACTGAAGTAGCTCTTGTCAAAATCACCAATAATATATATGTTACTAAATCCGAGGTTAGTTATCTATCTTTATCCTTTTTGACCAATTAGCAGCATAGGTCATAGAAAGTTGATCTTTTTCCCCTCTGTGAAACATTTTCTTCACTTGGTTTATGGGGTATCACTCTTCTTAATTCTATTTCACTGGTTGTTGCTTCTCAGTTTACTAGTTCCTCCTCATCTCCCTGAACGCTAAATATTGGAGATCCCCAAGGGTTAGTTCTTGCATTTTTCTTTCTTCCCCACTCTCTAGATAATCTCATCCTCTCAGAACTTTAAATACTGTTTATACAGTGATGACTCTGAAATTTATCTCCAGCTCCAAATTCCAGTTATACTCAATAGCTTATTAACATCCACTTGGATGTGTAATAGGCATCTCAAATTTAAGATGTACAAAACTGAACTCCCAATTTCAATTCCCGCCAACTACTACCACCAAACTACTTCTGCAGTCTTTTTCATCTCCTTAAATGGAAAGTTTAAGTTCATTCTTACTGTTTGTTGAGCCAATAGCCTTGGAACCATCCTTGACTCCTCTCTCACACTCCACATCCAGTCCACTGGTAAATCCTGTTTCCTCTACCTTCAAAATACACCTGTTCACCACTGCTGTCCACCTCCCCTGCTACCATCCTGTTCTATGATATGATTTCTCACCTAGAGTTTTTTTTTTGTTTTTTTTTTTAAAGATTTATTTATTTTTCCCCCCACCCCCTCATTGTTTTGCACTCACTGTCTGCTCTTGTGTGTTCTTCTGTGTCTGCTTGTCTTCTCTTTAGGCAGCACTGGGAACCATTCCTGGGACCTTCCAGAGTAGAGAGAGGTGCTCAATCTCTTGTGCCACCTCAGCTCCCTGGTCTGCTGTGTCTCTTGTTGTCTCTCTTTTGTGTCTTTGTTGCTGCGCCAGCTCTCCATGCAGACCAGCACTCTGTACGGGCCAGCTTTCTTGCGTGGGTCAGCTCACCGCGCAAGCCAGCTTGCCTTTCCCCAGGAGGCCCCACGAATCGAACCCTGGACCTCCTATACGGTAGACGGGAGCCCAATCGCTTGAGCTACATCCGCTTCCCTCACCTAGAGTTTTGCAACAGCCTTCTAATTGATCTTTCTGCTTCCACACTTACTCTTATAGTTTATCTTGTACCTAGCAGCCAGACAGATCCTTTAAAAATAGATCAGATCAGATCATTCTTCTGTTCAGCACCCTCCAATGGCCTTCCATCTTACTCAGAGTAAGGTCCAGCCTTTACATCAGCATGTAATGCCCTGCAGGATCTGGACTCCTGCCCTTCTCTCAACTCCTACCCATTCAATGCTAACCCCATGACTCTATTCCAGCCAAACTGGCCTCTCTGCTGCTCCTCAAACTCTCCAAGTATTCTCTGCCTTGGGGGCCTTCACAGTCACTGCCCCTCCATCTAGAATGCTCTTCTCATGGATACCTACATTACTTCCTCATCTTCAGGTTTCTGCTCCCATGTCAAGTATCACCTGATTAGAGAGGTCCCTAACTACCTTATATGAAAGAGTAACTCCCCAGCCCAGTACTCCTATTGGCCTCACCTGGCTTTATTTTCTTCCATAGCATTTGTCACCATCTTCATAGATTTTCTATTTTGTTGCTTGTCCTCTTATGCTAGACTGTAAGCTCTCTGAGGGCAGGGATTTGATATTTATTAACCACTATATTGTCCCTGTTTAGAACAGTTCCTGGCACATAGAGGCTTCATATTTTGTTGAATGAACTAAATGAATAAATATCTAATTGGAAGACTTTTTTATTTGGTTCTCCTTGGTACCCATCTCTACAAGCCAATTTTCCTTTCTCCCCAACCCCAATATTTGTCATTTAACTAAATATCACTTGGAAAAAATTTTGGCCTTCTTTCAAAGCAGTTGGATAAATTGTCTGTGCCTTTAGGGACCAGCTTTGAATTTTCCAATTACCTCAGACAACTAAGGGGATTGCTTGCCATGAAGAAGCGTGTTGTATTACATCATTTTTTTTTCTCCCCATGTGGCTTTAAATGAACCAGGTTTCAGAACTGAGGATAAAAAGCTTATCGTTTATATCAATTGGAAAAAGTTCTCGGTAATTGGACAGCTTTACTGTAGATAAAGTTATATTGCAACAAAAACTTTTTAAAAGACATCTGGTTCTAGCTGATGCCTTTATTCTTTAAGCAATATTAATGATAATTCTGGTACAAATATTTTAAAAGCTTGCATGTGTGGTGGTGGTGGTGGTGGGGATAAACTCAATTTAATTCAACTGCCCTACCACCTGGAAGATCTGGAAAAGTAAGAATGATCAGCAGAGACCAAGACTCCAAGGTGAGGGGGAAAATGGAGTTTGAAGATTTAGGAATTGTCTCCAGTAACAAAGTGCTTCGGAAATTATTTTTGAGTCGTGAGCACTGAAGCATCAACAAATTGCAGCATTATGATGTAAGTTATACCTCTGGTGTTGCAGGTAATAAGGGCCACAAACCAGAGTCAGTCCTCTGGGATGTTGTAACAGGATAAACACCTTGGTATCCTGGATAACAAACATACATATCCTGTCAGCCCATCCATTCTCTAATTCTAAAATGCAGCAGTCACTTGACTTTACCCCAGAGAATGTATGCATGTGTCTTTAGTTTTGCCTCATTTAAGAGGTGATTGGGTGAAGTGTATGATAATTAAAATACAGGAAGAGATTTTCACGAAGATGGCACTGAGAGCAAAGAAGGAAGCTCCTGCCCCTCCCAAAACAGAAGCCAAAGGCTTTGAAGGCCAAGAACGCAGTACTGAAAGGTGTCCACAGCCACACACACACACACACACACACACACACACACATGCACACAAAAGAACTGCACATCACCTACCTTCCAGGGGCCCCAAACAGCCCAAATATCCTCAGAAGAACACTCCCAAGAGAAATAAGCTTGCCCACTAGGCCATCAAGTTCCCCCTGACCACCAAGTCAGGCGTGAAGAAGACAAAAGACAACGCTTGTGTTCATTGTGGCTGTCAAGCCAACAAGCACCAGATCAATCAGGCTGTGAAGGAGCCCTATGACATTGACATGGCCAAGGTCAACACCCTGATCAGGCCTGATGGAGAGAAGCCCTGTGTTCAACTGGCTCCTGATTCTGATGCTTTGGATGTAGCCAACAAAATTGGGATACTCTAAACTGAGTCCAACTGGCTAATTCTAAATATATATTTTTTTACCATAAAAAAATTATACAGAGACATTGCATTCTTTGCCTTGATAATGCTGACGTATTGATATCAATTCCTTCATCACTTCCTCAAAGAAGTCTTCCCTGACTAGGTGATTCCCTGTTATGAGCCCTCCCAGCTACATGTACCTCTCCTTTGTAGCTCTCATAACCATTGCCTCTTCACATCCATATGTGATCACTGTCTCATTTACTAGACTATAAGCCCCATAAGGACAGGGACCATTTTTGGTTTTGCTTTCCATTGTATTTCCTGTAACAGCAGTACTTAGCACATAGTAGGCTCTCTCTCTTCTCTCTCTCTTTTAAATTAATGTGTGAATAATTAAGCAATAAAAGTATTCTCCCCATTCTCCCTTTCATATATAGGGATTGTTTTCATTTCTATCTCCACAGCCTAGCTACCAACCCCTGCAGTATTTTGTACTATAACAGACCATGATTTCATTTTTATTTATGAAAAATTTTGAATCTAGGTCACATGCCTAGCAATTCTAAATTCCTGCTATCATTCTCTTTGGGCCAGCAGGTGTGCTCCTTAAAAGTTCTTTCTGCCTTGTACTAGGGCTAGGCACTATAAAGCAAGTAGCAGCCCAGCATCCACTTTGTAAACCCAGTTCTCTCAAGGTATCATAGTAGACATCAAGATTCCAGACAACCAGAGAGGCCACACTTAGCACTGGCATCCCCATGATTACCCTATTAGTGCAAGATAATCTGGCTTCCCCTTTGAGCCCTGCTGGAAGCTGCTCCATTGGGCAACACAATTAGACAGAGGAAACAACCCAGTATTCAAAAACAGTCACACTAAATCACTACACAGTTTCTAGAGAAAGGGGTCATGTCCCATGAATATATGATTCTACCTACTGCTGTTTATGATTGCGTGGCAATATAAGCCCTTGACGGTTTTAAAGGGCCTGAGATCCCATCCCTCCACGGCATGCTTGATGCCCTTGTTTGATTAAAACTGCTAAAGAGAAGTCAAACTATAAACTCTCCATGAAGGCACTTCTGCCAGATAAGAAATAGTTTGTAAATTTGATGCTCAGAAATGTAGAGCTTAGGTGACAGATGTCCACTATCAGGCTTTTACCTGCACCTATGCGTCATCATATCACTCTAGCATTTGTATGGTTCTCACAGTTTTGTTTGTATATAGACTGTTGATTAACGGACAGTTTGTACATTTTGGTATCATCGCCACTGGGACTTCGGGCTACACACACATACTCTCCAGTCTAGCAGTTTCACTTTGTTGATGGACAATGACCCATTGGCATGAAATGTATACCTATCATTGGAAAATGAAATCATGTCAGTGGAAGGCAGCAACCAAAATATTTTTGGCTTGGGTTCCCCAATGACTTCACAGTTAAGATGGCTGTGTCTCCAGCCTTGATTCTCCTGTCGGTCTTGTAACCCTGCCTTAGCCGTGGGGCAGCTGTTATAAAGTATTTATTACCTCATTTCATCCTTGCCCAAGTCTGGTGAGGTAGGCAGTCTCCTAAAACAAATCTGGAAGGAGCAGTGGTGACATTATAATAGAAGGCTGGTTGACTCTTGCAGGACTTGTGCACCTCAGGGCAGCACCTCAGTGAGATCACTACATTGAGGGATGTTGCCCCTTGCTAGAGGTTCCAAAAGCCCACCTTGTCATGCCCAGACCTTAAGAAATCCATTCACACTAAATAAAATACATATGAGCCTGAGATAGACACCTGAATGCCAATTATATTAGTTCATAATGAGAGATTTCCACCCAGGGACTAGATATTTTAAGAGTGCATGTTTAGTACATTTAGTATATCCCATTAGGACAATGGTTCCAAGCTTTTCTTGCATCCACATCACATTAATAGCATCTCTGTTGTAGGAACACCTACCCAAGACATAATAGTGACTTTGCTAGCTTGGAATCAGAACCAGGAAAATTGGAGATGACATTTGTCAATGGGCTCAGAGTATCTGGAACTGCATTCATCTCCAAACTAAAAGCAAGACTGCCTCAAGCCCAAACAGCCCCTAAAGAGTGTTTGGGATGGACACTAACAATGTTCAGCTAACTCGCCTTCTGACAAGACTGGATAACTCTATCTAGTCAAACAGGTTAGAATATGTATATTTGTTAGTAAATTTGCAGTGAAGCATAAGGGGATATATACTGTATTAGTCTGCCAAATGGCTGCCGATGCAAAGTACCAGAAATCTGTTAGCTTTTATAAAAGGTATTTATTTGGGGTAAAAGCTTACAGTCCCAAGGCCATGGAAAGTCAATTCAAGGCACCATAAGAGGTGGTTTCTCACCAAAGTCAGCTGCCACGTATTGAAGCAAGATGGCAGGCGATCTCTGCCTGGTCTCTCCTTCCCCTCTTGATTTCCTCTTCCTCTTGAGTTCCATGAGCCCAGCCTCTTGAGGCTTTGTGCTTAAGTGATCCTGTAGTCCCCTCTCTCCTGGCATAGGGCTTATTTCTTTCTGGGCCTTATTTATCAGTCTTGGCTCCTCTGCTTTCGTCCCAATTTCAGCTGTAAGCTATCAGGCAAATGGCTCATCTCTCCCTGGGGCCTCCACTGGTTGAGCCTTCTTTTTATCACATGGTAGGATCAAAAATGACAAAGCTCTCTCTTCTGTATCTATGTGAGTGTCTGTTTATATCAGACCCACCAAGGGGGTGGGGACTCAACCTGAATCACACCCACTGGCATAGTTGAATCAAAAGCCCAAAGCAAGCTTATCGAATTATCTAATCAAAGGCCCCTCTGCTGAATTTAATGCAATCAAAGGGTATCACACCCAGAGGAATAGATTAGTTTACAAACATAATCTTTCTCTTTTTGGGATTCATAAAGTAATCTCAAACTGCCACATATGCTATTCTACACATTTTACAGACAAGAGAACTGTGATGCCAGGGAATCTGTAACTAGTCTACTAACAATCAGCAAATGGCAAAGCCAGAGTTTCTACCTTCTTGCTGGCCTGGGAGCCACTGCTCCTCAGGTGACTCTATCTTTATCCTGACATGTTGATCTTCTAGCATAACTCCCTAAGGATAATCTTATTTCTCTCATGTCTTAATTTTAGTCATTGTAGCTACTCAGTTCTGAAATCAATGCCCACCCTACAGAAGAGGAAACCAAAGTGTAGAGAAGTTAATGATTTTTTTCAAGGTTCTACACCCAAAAGTGAAGGCTATGGTGAACCTGGTACTAGAATGAAGTCCAAGTTCTAGACTAGAACTATTCCCACCAGGCCATACTGTCTTTAGGCGTTCAAACCCTGTTCTGAGGACACCTTTGCTCAAGCAGGCTCCAGTGCCTCAGTCCATCCTATGACTGAGTTAGCATAGGGCTCCATCTCCTAATACAAACTCTAAGGAGGGAAATATTTCTATCTAGGAAGAACTACAATTCTTTCTAGCAGACACTAGCAGAATATGGGTTTTGTGTTTTTTTTTAAGTTGATCCCCCCCAATATGGCTCCCTCATCTGTTGGCTTGTTTGCATTCATCTGCTTGTTTTTTCTCAATGTCTGTACATTGTTTGTCTTCTTTAGGAGGCACTGGGAACTGAACCTGGGATCTCCTGTGTGGGAGGCAGGTGCTCAACTGCTTGAGCCACATCCACTCCCCAGAATTATGTTTTGGAAGAGACTTCTAATGGAAAGAAGGAAACGTGAATAGTTTCTGGAAGCGTAAAACTCTCAAGTGTTTTATATCAGTCAGGGTACTAACTGCCATGTAAACAACTCCAAAATCTCAGTGGTTTAAAATAAGAGTTTATTTCTTGCTCATGTCAGAGTTCAAGATAGTTGTGCTAGGGGCAAGGAGGGAGGTTCCACAGTTATTCAGGGACCCAGGGCTAGTCTGCCAAAAGGGTCCATGGCCACAAAAACAAAAAGGTTAAGAATTCCTGGACCCAGTAGCTTTACCATTCCCTAGGGCTCTTTCTTTCATCAGGACCTCTGCATACAGCAGGCCTGAGGGAAGACACCGCATGAAGAATCACTTAGGACATTTTAGAGGGCAACCTAGAAATAACTTAGTCACTTTTCTCCATATTCCACTGAATAGAACTAAGTAATGGTCCCATCTAACTGCAGCGAAGACTGGTAAGCAGTCTCTCTGGGTGTCCAGAAGGAAAAGAAAATGGCAAACACAGAGCATTAATGTCTCTGCTACACTGTTAAACACAGATTTATTAGATGATATCAATGACAACACAAATACTAAATAGTACACTAGAAGTACCAAATTATACAAGATACGAAATGATATACATGCTAGAATGCTTGCAAAAATACAAAAATTTGTAAAATTAAATACTGTAAAAAATGACATTACATATAGTAAATAATACAAGTACTAAATGATATGCCACAAACACTAAATGATATGATAGAAGTGCTAAATGATACAATAATACTTAAAGAGAGAACTACCAAATGATACAGTGATACAAATACTAAATCATATATCGAATGATACATTGATACGAATACTAAACATCTGTTTACGTACAAAGCACCTCACTGATCTTAAGGCTGAAAGGAAGAACTGCCTGAACTGAGCCGCTGCAGGGATCCACATTCCGCCCCACCCATAAAGATGGTTCCAGAAGTAGCCTCAGGGGAAAGAAGAGATGAAGAGATGGGATGTAGCCCAGCTGGCTCCCCGAATGGCTGAGAAGAGAAATGTCAACACAGGGCTTCTTGAACTTTTACAAAAGCGTATGTACCTCTGCCAGATTGTTCAAAATCATCTAACGCCAGGGTATTTTGTTGGTTTCTATACCACTCAATCATTAAATCACTCAACGAATGCCCGGTCTTCAATTTTGGGGGCAAGATTATGCCTAATTTTGATGAGGACATAAGGCTTGACAGTGACATGGAATGCCAAGAACAGAGCCCAAGGACTACAGTTAGGTCGTTATTCTCCGATCCTGATATAAGGCACAGTGGCACTATTTGGAGCCCTAGAAGCAGGTTAGATGCCAAAAAGGACTTTGAGGTCAGCCAAGGTGAGCTTGGTAACAGATTCTCCAGTTCCTGATAGGACCTGCTTGGCCAAATCTTTCTTCTTTTCTTGGAGCTGTAAGATCTTCTCCTCCACTGTCCCCTTGCAAACAAATCTAAAAAACAAACAAACAATCAAAACCTCAAAGCAGTGTATCTAATTACATATTTAAACTTCTCCTGTGTTTAGTTTTTAATGAGGTTTCTTCCTTTGTTTAGGTTTTCTTAGGTTTAGTTAAGAACCCTCTGTTTAGCAGATCTAAACAGCCTTGCCCAACTACATGCCCATTTAAAATGATGGCACTCGAACAGACTATTTCTTTCTTAAGTTAAGATAACTGAGGAAGGCCAAAATCAGCAAAATATACCCCTTGTCCAAAACAAAGGATAGCAATCCAGCTGTCACCCCAAAAGCTCTTTCTTAATAAGGTCTGAAGGGCTTAAAGCTTACCAAGTTTATGCTAAACCTTTATGTGATAGTTTAAGTACAGAATGACCTATTTTTTGGCTAATGCACACTGAAAACAGGGTTTTCAAACTGAGGAAATGCCACTGTTGTCATTCATTCCTGCATTGAACAGTATTTATTAAACACTCACTAAATGCCATGCACTAATGCTAGGTGTGGGGACGGAGAGATGACTATAATCTTGCCCTCAAGGAGACAGAGAAGAGCAAAACAAAGACATTAATAACATGCAATAGAGGGATTGAAAGGTGACTGATAAGGGGTATGGAGTTTTTCTTTTTGGAGTAATGAAATTGTTCTAAAATTTTTTGTGGTGATGAAGGCACAACATTTTGATTATACTAAAAGCCACTGATTATAAACTTTAGATCGATTGTATGATATGTGAATATATCTCAATAAAAACTACTTTATGTCTTTAAAAAAATAGTAATATACAACCCAGCAAGTGTCATAATGGAAGTTATGCTCACTGTAAAACAGGAGTAAGAGAAAATCTGTCTGGGGTAGTCAGAGAAGGCTCAATTGAAGAGTTAACTCGTAATATTTGACTTGTAGGATGAGCAAGATTCAATAGCTAGGATGGCATTTGAGGGAATGGGAACAACATGTGTAAGGCCATGGAGAGGTTTTAGAGCAAGGAACAGTAGAGGAAGACCAGCCCAAACAGTACAGCCTGGGCAAAGTCACAAGGACCCAACCATGTTGTACCACAACGACAGAAGCGCAAGAGAATGGCAGGGGCCAGATCACAAGTAGTTTTACATGTCAAAATCCAGTAGTAGTTGACATATTAAAGTCTAGAAGTGACAGCCCCTGAAGAATGTGAGGAGTGGAATGACAGTCAGATTTAGTAGTTAGGAAGAACCTTCTGGGGGTAACGTAGAAGAGAGCAGGAGTCAGTGATGGGAAGGGCTAGGAGACTTAGAGAAAAGGTGAGAAACGACAAGTGCTTGAAAGAAGAAAGTGGCAGGGGGTATAGAAAAGAGAGGACGGTTATGAGAAAGGTCTAGAAAATAAACATAAAGGACTTGGCATGTGAAAAGTGAGAAAAAAGGAGGAGTCTAGTTTCTGGCTATGATGATACTAGTCACAAAGACAAGGAATCCAGAAGAATCAATAGATTTGAAGTCATGGGGAGAAAGAAACCATTTTAGTTTGTGACACTTGAGTTCTTGGAACATGCAATAGTACTTGATACACAGTGAGTGCTCAATAGGTATTCGGTAAATGAGTTGAATTTAAATGAATGAATGAGTAACGGATGATATGTGGGTACTCAGGGATATCTAGCAGGTATTTGGATATGCAGATCTAAAGTTTAGGAGACCTTGGAACTGAAGATAAAGATTTTGGACTTACTAGAGTGGACAGGATTATTAAGGGAAGGGCATACAGAAAGAGCTGAGAAGAGGGCTAAAGACAGAAGAAAGCTAACATAATCACTAGACTTGGCAAATTTGGGGAGCCTCTGGTGTCCCTTAACAAGGGCCATTTCAGTGGAGCAATAGGGGTGGAAAGCCAGTTTGCCGAGGTTGAGGCGAGCAAGTAAAGACAGTGAGTTCTAATTCCTCAGACAAGCTGCCCGTGAAGAGGAAAGAGAAAAATAGGGCCGTAGCTACAGTGGAGTGTAGCATTAAGCAGGTTTTGTTATGGTTTTTAAACACAGGATAAAGGGACGTTCTACTAATGAATTCCCCTGTATTCTTCAAAAATGTCAAGATCACAAAACGCAAAGAAAGTCTGAGGTACTGTTTCAGATGAAAGGAGACTGAAGAGTCATGACATTAGAATCCTATACAGGATCTGGGGTTTTCTTTTGGTATGAAGGACATCATTGGGACAAGCAGCAAAATCTGCCACAGATGTTGATAACATTACTGTGGTTATGTAAGAGAATTCCTTATTTTCAGGAAACAGACAATTATGTAGGGGTTAAAGGAGTATCACATCTACAACTTACTCTCAAATGGTTCAGAAAAAATATTATTTATATATATACATATATATCTATCTACCTATTTGAGGAGTTTACAGGAAGTTTATAGTTCTATTCCTACAACTATTCTGAAATTTGAAGTCAATCTGAATTAAGTTAAAATAGAAGTGAAAAGAAAAAAAAGAAAGGAGGGTCTTTTCACAGGCTACCTTGACTGAGACACGCCTCACCATTATACACAAGCTTATTCTCCTTTTGCAGGGACCAACTCCAAGGCTATCCCCAAACATCATGATGTGAAGACCAAGGAGGGAAAGCCTCAGGAGCATCATTAGAAAAGTGACCACCAAATACTGTCCCTGAAAACACTACTGAAGAAAAGCTTTCATGAAAGCAGGAATTGGGAAGGGATCTGGGTCCTGGGAGGCCTTCACTTACCTGTGTATGACAACATCTTTCTGCTGCCCTACTCGATAAATTCGGTCACAAGCTTGATCTTCGAGTGATGGATTCCTGTTAGAAGAGAGGATTGATGGATGCTGACATCCCAGACCAGGAGGTGGCAAACTACAGCCCACAGGTCAAGTCCAGCCCACAGCCTTTCTGGCTTGTGAGCTAAAAAATAGTGGTTGAGGGACTTCCGGGAAGATGGTGGACTAGTAAGACACGGGAATCTCTTCTCCAGAAAAATAGCTAGAGGATAGGCTGAAACAGCCTCGAAAAAGATCTTCTAGGGTTTAGGACAGCAGGTGAAGGCTGCACACCACCCAGAGGAGAGAGGGACAAAAGAGGGAAATCACAAGGATAGAACTGTGAGTTGGAACCAGCAGCTGCTGCTGCTGCCGCTGGCCCCAGCCCCCACACTAAAGACTCTAGAATTCTCAGGCCCCAGGGCCTGCAACTAAGACAAAGGGAGCTCCAGGGATCTACCACTCCAGGAAAGGGGAGAGAGAGGGACACAGCCTAAGGCTGACTCAGGATCTGACCCGCAAATTTGAGCTGCGGAGCCCCACAGATCCTTCCACATGGTGGTTTGCCCTGGGAGCCTACCAAGGACTGGAGAAATCCGACCCTCCCAATCTCCCTCTCTTCTAGCCTGGACTAATTGTTGAGGAATCCACAGGAGAGGGAGAGAGAGCCTGGGGCTGACCCTGCTTTTGACTGGCAGGTTTGATCTACTCAGTCAGAGAGTCCTTCCAGGCAGGGTGGGGATGCGCCATTGTTTGCCTTGGAGCCTGCAAGGGGCTAAAGATATACAAACCTCCCAATCTCCTCCTCTACTAACAGGGACTGATTGTTGAGGACTCAGAGGGGAGTGGAAATATTTCCTAGCTGGGAAAAGGGAGGGGGCTACCAGAGAAGACTGGAGAACTGTCTCAGAAAGTTTGAATTACAAGGCTCTTGCCCCCAGACAGGAAGCTCTATCGCATTGATCTGGTCTGTGTTACAACAAATACACTGCAACCAGGCATTGAATTGAGAGCTGCCAAAGCGCGCCATCTCCTGGCAGACCAAGGAAGTGCACATAAGAAAATAAAAAATAAGTAGGAGAGGCTTTTCCTGGCCTCTATAGTCTCCCTGCCTACTTAGGAAGTGACTCTACAACCAATTACTGGGTCCAGTGCCAAGTTTTGAGCAACCACCAGGACAATCCCTAACAATCTAGGTCGAGTCAAAAATCAAAGAGCTGTGGTAACTCACAGCCTCCTGCCACTAAATCCCTATAAAAGAGAAAGAGATTGCGCATCTTAGTAAACTACATCCTAACCAGATGCCTAAACACCAGCAAAACATTACGAGCCATACTAAGAAAATAGAAGACATGGCCCAAGAGAAGGAATACATCAAAGTCCCAGAAAAGATGCAGAATTTGAGAGAACTAGTCAGTGAGATGAGCACAAATTTCCAAAATCAAATTAATGAGATGAAAGACAATATAGTTAAAGAGATAAATGACATCAAGAAGACATTGAAAAGAAAAGAAAAAAAAAAAGACATTGAGCGAATGCAAAGAGGAATCTGAAATCCTGAACAGAAAAGTAACAGAATTCATGGGAAAGAAAGACACAATAGGTGAGGTCAAAAACACATTTGAGGCATACAACAGCAGACTCGAAATGATAGAAGAAGGAATAAGTGATACCGAAGACAGAGCAGCTAAAATTGAAGAGAGAAAAGAACAGAGAGAGAAAAGAATGGAAAAAATTGAGCAGGGGCTCAGAGGGTCGAAAGACAACACAAAACGCAACAACATACATGCCATGGGAGTTCCAGAAGGGGAAGAGAAGGGAAAAGGGGCAGAAAGAGTATTTGAGGAAATAATAGCTGAAAATTTCCCAACTCTCACGAAAGAAATGAACTTACATGTCCAAGAAGCACACCATACCCCTATCAGAATAAATTCAAATAGACCTACGCCAAGACACATACTACTCAGAATGGCAAATGTCAAAGATAAAAAGAAAATTCTCAGAGCAGCAAGAGAGAAGCAAACAATCACGTACAAGGGACGTCCAGTAAGACTTAGTGCAGATTTCTCTTCAGAAACCATGGAGGCGAGAAGACAGTGGTATGATACAATTAGGAAACTGAAAGAGAAAAACTGCCAGCC
>JAQZBX010064855.1:0-16403 GCA_029593785.1 Cabassous unicinctus | reverse complement strand
TAAAGGATTATTGCTATGCTATTTTTGAATTGATTGTATTAAATCTAACCTGGCCTTGCACTCTCTTTTTTTTTTTTTTTTAAGATTTATCTATTTATTTATTTATCCCCCCTTTGTTGCTTGTGTTTTACTGTGTCCATTCGCTGTGTGTTTCTTTCGTGTCTGCTTATCTCCCCCTTGCTGTGAGGTCCTGCTGCATCAGCCCACCACGCGCCGCCCGGGCAGGCCAGCTCTCACAAGGAGGCCCCAGGAAGCAAACCCAGGGCCTCCCATATGGTAAACGGGAGCTTGATCCATTGAGCCACACCCGCTTCCTTGCACTCTCTTTTAAAATATCTAATTTCTTTCAATTCTTTCAATCTATTTTCTCTTTACAATTTTACATTAAAGGATTTTTAAGAGCTAAGAAAAAAAATATTTATTTTACTCTTTGGAGAGATCATATGGTATGTGAACATAAAAAACAGAACATTTATTCATGGGTATATCATTCAATCTCCAACAGATTTAATAATTTTGGTTCTTATATTTAGGAATTTAGTTCAATTTGATTTAATTTATATATTTGGTGAGAGGTAGGGGACACATTCATTTTTGGCATCTAGGTGCTGTGTTTTCCCAACACCATTTTTTAAAAATAATATTATTTCCCACCTTGTGAACTGGGCAGCCTTTCCAAAAATCAATTGGTCTTAGACATGAGGGTTTATTTCTTAACTCCCAATTCTATTGCATTTACCTCTGTGTCCTCCGTTGTGCAAATATCCTGATGTTTTGAATACTGTAGTTTTGAATAAGTTTTAAATTGGGAACTATTAGTCCTCCAACATCTTTCTTCTTTTTCAAGATGATTGTGGCTATTTGGGTTTTCATTATTTATGGTGGTTTGAAGCTGTAAATATCCAGAGGAAAAAAAGTGTTCTTAAATCTATTCAATCATATAACGGGTGTAAACTCACTGTAAGTAAAACCTTTTGATGAGACACCTTCAGTCAAGGTGTGACTCACCTCACTCAGGATATTTTAATCCTTTTACTGGAATCCCTTATAAGATAATGAAATTCAGACAAAGAGAAAACCACAGAAGGAAGAATCTGAAATCAACAAAACCAAGAAGAGAAGGATACACCAGCAGATGCCACCAGATGCTTTTCAATGTGTTTAAGGAGCCAAGGATTGCTGGCAGCCAGTCTTTGGGGGGAAAAACCATTGCATTGAAGATGCCTTAATTTGGACATTTTTGCAGACTCCAACCATGAGCAAATAAAATGCCATTGTTTAAACTGAACCATTTCATGGTATTTGCTTTTAATAGCTAAGAAACTAAAACATTCTTCCACACAAACTTCTTGTTTGGCTTTTCCATTTCTGACGTGATATATGTTGGAAATTTGATTGGAATTGTATTGAATCTGTAAATCGCTTTAGGTAGAATTAACATCTTAACAATATTTAGTCTTCCAATCCATGTATGTGGAATTTCCTTACATTTATTAAGTCCTTTTGCATAGTTTCAGTAATATTTTGTAGTTTTCTGTGTATAAGCTCTTTATACCCTCAGATAAATTTAATCCTAATGAATTTTTTCAGTTGATAATACAAAAAGATATTTTTCTTGATTTCATCATTCAATTGTTCATTATTTGTGTATAGAAACATTGATAATTGTTTTAGTCTTCTACTCTGCCACTTTCCTGACTTAATTTATTAGCTTTATTTTGTTGTAGATTTTTCAGAATTGTCTACATGTAGGTAATGTCATCTCCAAATTGGGAAAATTTTCCTCCTTCCTTTCCAATTTGGATAATTTTTATTTCATTTATTTGCTTAATTACACCAACTTGAACTTCTACTACAATATTTAGTAAATTTATGACAGTGGGAATCATAGATTTTAACGTGATCTCTGGGGAAAGCTTTCACTATTTCACCATTGGATATGATGCTATCTTTGGAATTTTCATATATGACATTTATCATTTTAAGCCAAATTCATACCATTCCTAGTTTTCTGAGTGTTTTTTAACAAGAACAGGTGCTGTTTTACCAAATGACCATTCTACATCAACCGAGAGTAATATGTGTATTGTTTAACTTATTTCTATTAATGTGTTATATTAATTGATTTTTTAAACTACAACTCTACAACTGACTAATTGGGATAAATCCCACTTGATCAGGGTATTTAATACTTTAAATGTCCTGGTAGATTGTGTTGGCTAGTATTTTGCTTAGTATTTTGGTGGCTATATTCATAATGGCTATTGGTCAGTACTTTTATTTTGTTATACTTGCCTGGTTTTGGTATTAGATTGATGTTCACCTCACAGAAAGAATTAGGAAGTGTTGCAAGATTGGTGTTTTTGGAGTGTTTGGTGAAATTCACCACTGAATCCAACTGGTCCTGCGATTTCCTTTTGTGGGAGGGTTTTGATTACAGATTTTATGTCTCTAGTTATTATCAATCTGTTGAGTTATTCTATTTCTTCTTGAGTCAGTGTAGGTGGTTGGTTTGATTCTAATAATTTTTCCATATTATCTAGGTTATTTAATTTGTTTGCATACAATTGTTCATAGGAGCTATATACACTAATTTATTTCTTTGGAGTTGATGGTTATGTCCCTCCTTTTATTTCTGAAATTAGTTATATATGTTCTTTCTCTTTTTTCTTTTGATAGCTAATTTTTTTTTTCAATTTTACTGATCTTTTAATAGAAGCAACTTTTGGTTTCATTGATGCTTCTATTGTGTTTTTATTTTCTATTTAATTTATTTCCACTATAATCTCATTTTCTTCCTACTGATTGCTTTGGGTTTACTTTGCTCTTGTATTTCTAGTACCTCAAATTAGGGAGTTAGGTCTCATATTTTATATTTGTTCATTTTAAAAATGCATAGGATAAATTTCCTTTCAATACTGAGTTTGCTGCATCTTATATATTTTGATATTTTTGTTTTTATTTACTTGCCTAAAAATATTTATTAATTCCCTTTGTAATTTCTTTTTTGACCCTTTGGTTGCTTAAGGGTGTATTTTTTAAATTTCCACATATTAGTTAATTATCCAGTTATCCTTTTATTGATCTTTAGCATCACTTCAGTGTTTTCAGAGAAAATTCATTGTATAATTTCATCTTGATACCTTTATGAAGACTTGCTTTGTGACCTTTTATATGGTCTATTTCGGAGAATGATTCATATGCATTAGAGAAGAAAGTGCATTCTGCTCTAGATGGGTGAATTGTTATAAATATGTCTGTTAGTATTTTTTGTTGTTGTTGTTTATAATATTGTCTAGGTCTAATACATCCTTATTAATCTTCTATCTAGATTTTCTATTTATTATTAAGTGGGGCATATTAAAATCTCTTACAATTACCATAGAACCACCTATTTCTCCCTTCAAAATGATCAATATTTGTTTCATTATTGTGGATATATCTGCATATATATTTATAATGGTTATGTCTTCTTGTGGAGTTAACCTTTTAATGAGTATATGGTCTACTACTTTGTCCCTTTTTACAGTATTGAATTTGAAGTCTAATTTTTCTGATAATACTATAAATACCTCAGCTCTCTTTTGGTTGCTATTTGAAAGGAATATTTTTCCATTCTTTCACCTTCAATCTACTTGTGTCTTTGAAATTAAGGTTAGTCTCTAGGAAAATACATGTGGTTTGGTGGTGTATTTTTTTAACCATTTTACCAATCTCTGATTTTTTACTGGAGAGTTTGGTCCATTTACATTTAAAGTACAGAAGCTACTAATAATGCAGAGTTTTATTTTGCCATTTTCGCTATTTGGAGTCTGTAAGTCTTGTAAATTTTCAATTTTTTTCCTTTTCAATTCTTCCATTAATGTCTACTTTTGTATTTATTTTGTTTTTGTAATGTACAATTTTGAGTCCCTTTCATTTCCTTTTGTATGTTTTATTTTCCAGATATTTTGTCTGTGATTATGATGGGTCTTCTATACAATATGCTAAATCTATAACAATCTTGTTTTACTTGATACCAACTTAACTACAACATACACATTGTTCCAATGCTCCACTATCCCCCACTATTTTGTTATATTTGTTACACTTTTTATCTTTACACACTGTATGTCTTAAAACTATAGATTTATAAAATAATACTGGAGTTTCAAATTATGTATATGGTTGCCTTAACAATAAATCTTTATTCCTTTATGCTACTTAAATCCAGTGTCTGGTGCTTTTTCCTTTCAGTATGAAGAATTCCCTGTAACATACTTGAAGAGAAGGTCTAGTGGTAATGACTTACTTCACCTTTTTTCTTGGAATGTTTTAATCACTCTCTCATGTTTAAGGCAGTCTTGCTTTATACAAAATTTTCCATTGAAATTGTAATCTTTCAGCACTTAAATATTTCATCACACTGCCTTTTCCTTCCATGGATTTTGATAAGAAGTCAGTCCTCGATTTTTATAGGGACTGAATTTTACATAATGTGTTGCTTTTCTCTTGAAGCTTTCAGAAATCTATCCTTTTCTTTGCATACTACAGTTTGACTATGTTGTGAATATTTACATTCAAACATATTGTTTGGTGATTATTGTGCTTCCTGAAAGTGTATTCTTGTCTGTCACTAAATGTGAAATATTTTTTTGCAATGATTTCTTTGAATATCCCTCCTACCTGTTTACTCTTTCTTCTTCTAGAACTTCCATTATGCATATATCGATATTCTTGAAGATGTCCCATGGATCTCTCAGGCTCAGTACAGTTCTTTTCATCATTTTTTTTTTCTTTCTGTTTCTCAGCCTGAATCATTTAAAATGTCTTCTTAGAGCTCCCTGATTCTTTCTACTGTATATTTAATATCTTGAGTTATTCTTTGATGATTTCTGAAGTTTTATCTTGTTCCTATGAATGGATCATAATTTATCATAATTTTTGACTCTTTGCTTATCTTGTAAACTTTGTCCATTTTAATATTTTAATGTTTTAAATGTGGGATTTAGTCCCTGAGCTGTCCAGTTGTTATGTTTCTGTCAGCTAGTTATACGAGGGATATATCCTTGTGTGCCAGGAGCAAACAAAAACAAAGAAATCAATGCAAAAAAAAACCCCAGAAACAAACAAACAAAAAAGACTTTCACTGTCTCTGAAAACTGGATCTGTGTTGGCTGGTATATTCTTCAGTGTTTAGCTCTACTGTCAAGAACATCAGCCTTTTCTTCTCTTTTAGCTTTTTCTTATACTATGTTTGTGTCAGGGCTTTAGAAATTCCCCTGTTTATGTGAATTGGAAAGTCTTTCCCTATGAAATAGACCTCCAACTTTCACTTTATGGTGCTTTATTATATGTCTTAAAGTCAGGTTTCCTTTGTTCCAGTATGATTTGTAATGTCTTCAAGTTATTTTGGCATGCAGGGCAAGTTTTGGGAGAGAAAGACAGAGATGAGTTTCCTGAGTGAGGCTTTCATATTGTTACTGTGTAGATTAGAAATGACATATTGCACCCCAGAATACACATAAGGGCCACTCTGTTCCCACAGAAACAGAGCCAGGGACGATGAGATCACAAGGAAGGGTTGGAGAAAAGACAGTATTCTGCTAGCAGTTATAAGTTGCATTTTCTTGACTGAGCCATTAACCAATAACTGCATTCATTTAACTGTTCTCTGGAGTTTTGAGAAATATGTGAAAAGAAATAACCCTGGAAGCTCTTACACAGGGATTTCTGTTGCCTGAAAGCAAGCAAATCAACTGTTTTGTAGGTGAAACTTTTATCACATAGAGAAATCAATAGCAATATAACAGAATAAGGCACACTTAAAATATCCAATAGTAGTAATAAAATTTAATATTACATATTTTGTTACCTAAAAATAAGCCAGGATGGAAGAATCTGATTTTTTAAACTATGTGACAAACTGAAATCACACATAAATCATTATTTTAAGTATGAGTAAACACAATAAAAACTCACATTACTGGGCTTTTTTAAAAATATGATGTAACGAAATGATGTTGATAAGAACAGGTGACTAGCAAAAAGATGTGCAAACATAATATAAGTATATAAAACTACTGTGCAAATAGTACTGTTAGGCTTCTGTATTACAAAGATATGAAGTATAAAATAAAGCCAGTTTTTCAGAAAATTATAAAAATCCTTAACAGAGCTTAAAAAACATTAAAATTGTCAGATTAAATGGAAGAATATAATTTTTAAAACTTAAGACATAGAATAATTTTCAGGGATATGTTCTATTTGTGTTGAAATGTATGACAAAGAAGTCAAGGTTATTTTATGTTTCTCGATCCTGATCTTCCAAAGTTATTTTACTAATAGAGATGATATATTGGAATCCTAACAATAAAGATTCAGTAAAAAGATTAGTCATAAATTAGTTTTATAAAGTATTCTTTTTTCAACTTCTACTTATTGTTTGATTTTGCTAAAAGCCTTAAGGCAATACACCAGAAATGGGTTGGCTTTTACAATGGGGATTTATTAACATATAAGCTTAAAATTCCAAGGCTAAGAAAAATTACCAAATCTAGACATCATCAGGCAATTTTTTTCTTTGCAAGGACTGGTTGCTTGTGACCCTGGATTCCTTTCTCCTCTGGCAAGTCACATGGCAAGCACATAGCAGCATCTGCTGGTCTCTGCATTTTCCTCTGGGTTCTATTGCTTTCTGCTCCACTTGTGGCTTCCTCTCTGCTTGGGCATTTCTCTGTTTCTGTGGCTAGTCCAATATCAGTTGACAAAGGATTAAGAATCTCCCTTTTTATGCCTTACAGGCATAATCTAATCAAATAACCTTTAATTAACTCTAATCTAAACAAAGATTCATTATATGCTCCAATGGACCAATTTAAGAACACACTTTTCTGGAGTCCACAAAGGACTCAAACTACCATATTTATATTATTTGATAGAGCAGTTAATGAGTATAAAAATTTAATTTCAATGCTAAGAATAAAACCTCATTCATTGGGATTTTGCAAGAAATAAGTAAATGTTACTGAGGTGGCATTAACAAAAAATCTCTATCTGCCTTTCATTGGGCTTAAACTCCTAAGTCACCTATTGTGAAATAAAATAATGCTGACTTTTTAATCTCCAAATAGTTTTTATCATATTCACTGAATTTTTGATGAAGAGAAGAACTGATCTTCCTGAATATATAATTTAACATTTTGCAATTCCTTGAGTCACAACATCAAAATCTCAACTAAAATTCTAAAGTGCATGCTGTTTTTATTTTGTGAGTTGTTTCTAAAACTCAATAAAATTGATTTTATTATCATTTATTAATGAAAGATTCACAAATAAATATTTCACCTATTTACATACAGAGGAAGTGAGCCTATGACCATTAAATTAATTATAAAGTGTTTATTCATCTTAGCACATATTTTTATGTTTTTCTATCTCATTTCTTTTAATATAATAAAAGCCAAATAAAATGAATTTTTAAAGTTGCACAAATATTGTTGTGGAAGAATATAACAACAATTTTGCTGTGTAGATAAATTAGTTGATACAGCCAAAATTTATCAGAAAAACTTCACCATATTTTCCTTATGATGCTTTAAAACACCCATTCATCAGATGGTGAACACTCCTAGAAGAAGTCAATCATGTAGAAAAAGCCAATTCAAAATGCATTAAAATATTGATTGTACAAAAGTCTAATATAAGTCTAATAAAAGTCTAATAATATCAAGATGTGTTAAAAATGTCTAATAAAATAAAAAGCTACAGAAATATAGTGTGAAACTTTATGTAAAAACATCATTATACATAAAAATAAGCATTATATGCACAAAGGAAAATAATTGTAAGAAAATACATCTAAAGAGTAACATTTATGAATGAGTTTCATTTTCTCATTGAATTTTGTTGTATCTTAATTTTTGCATAATGAACCATGTGTAATGCGATGATTGTGTCACACTTCAATATAAAAATGTTTCACATTGAAAAATTCTATGTTCCATCCTTACTGAATTGTAACAAGTATATTTCATTTATGGGCTGCTTCACTCAGATGTATTATTTTGTCTTTTTGGGTACCACTGAATGCTTGCTTCTCTCTTCAATGGCCTATGGCTGATATGTAGCTATCTGCAATCCTCTTCACTACCATGCTTTTAGGTCCACCACACTCTGTCACACCCTTATCATTGGGTCTTATGTGACTGGCTTTACTGATTCCCTGGTTAATATTCTTTGCATGAACAGTTTGTATTTCTGCAAATCTAATGTAGTCCATAATTTTTTCTGTGACACAATGCCAATTTTAGCCCTATCTTGCACTGACACTCTTGTTACTGAAATCCTGATACTCATTCTCTCTGACTCCACCCTAATGGTGTCACTCACCACAATCACTGTGTCCTATGGGTTCATTCTGTCTACTATCCTGAAAATTAATTCCACTTCAGGAAAGCACAAAGCCTTCTCTACTTGTGCCTCCCACCTCCTGGGAGTCACCATCTTTTATGGCACTACAATTTTTACTAATTTAAAACCAGGAAGTCCTACTCCTTGGGAAAAGATCAAGTAGCCTCTGTGTTTTATACTATGGTGATCCCTATGTTGAATCCACTCATTTAAAGTCTTAGGAACAAAGAAGTGAAAAATGCTCTGATTAGAGTACTGCAGAAGAGAGAGGACTCCAGGCAATTGAAATGACAGGGATGCTGAGCATTAAAGGACATCTTTTTTTTCTTTCCTATTTAAGTATTTCCTTGGTTTCTCTCAAAATTCAGGAGCAATATTTAATAGATTTAAGTTTCTGTTGTGCTATCCACTACTTGACCACATAGGTACTACAACAATTCCAAGAATATGGTTTAGAAATCTAAATAGTATTTAGAATCCATGAATTAATAGTATGTGAAACATGTGGTTTACATATATGTGTATTTTTAGGGCAACTACTGTTAAAAAAATTGGTATTATCTTTCAATTGGTGTCATAGAAATCCCCATGCTATTCTAATTTCATGTAATTTTATGGGGAGAACACTTTCAGAAATCATTCCATTTATTCTGTAGAGGGGAAATATAGCACTGTAGTAAAGATGGCAGCTTTGGACTGGACAATCCAGGGTTTAGCATCTAGATCTCCCAGTTTTTTATCTGTATATCCCTTTGTTATTCAATGAAACTTTAAACCTAGTTTCCTCATCTGTATAAGAAAAATAGAAATGTTATATCCATAGAGTTACTGTAAAGATTAAATCAGATGCATGGAAAGAATTTAATGCAGTACCAAGAATTTCTGGTCACAATCATCAGAATAAATACATTCTGGAATAATTTTGAATACAGAGTGGCTTTTGTTATGAAAATATTGACTTGTGTTTTATAAATACTTTTGCTTAATCTTATTAATAAACAAAAAGCAAAAAAGGAAAAACAAGACTTCAATATTTGCTCTTAGAGCAAAGAAAAATATTTTGATAGAATTAACTGTTAGAAAAATGTATATGTGAATATTGAAGAAACATTTGAAAATATTTTTAAAAAGTAAAGAAAATAGAAATATCCTAACCATATTTAATAATTTTATTCATGGTCTTCTAGGCTAGTCTTATGCATCTATATATATATGTATAAGCATTACATATATATGTACAAAATTTTTGTCACTTTCTATTTCTCTTTTGCAGCTTTCAGTTTCTATAAACTTTGATAATTGCTTTGTCATTTAAATATGAGAAATGAAAGCTTTGAAACATAAGCAAATACAAGAATCTCATCTTGTAATTCTTTAAGACCGTAAACTGTAAATTGACATGCAGTGGTATCTCTTTTTTGTCTACCTGCTAATCATTTGTAAACCTACCATTCTGTGATGTGTCAATAAGCTTAAGTAATTAGTAATTCATTTTATATTTTTTTATGATTTGAAAATATCATTTCTTATCACCTAATGTCTATAAATTTAAGTTTTTCTTTTAAAAATTATTTATTCATTTATATTCTTAGCTTATTTGTTTTAAAATTTTGAATAGAAATATATGTAAAACTAAGAATGGATACTGAATCCAAAAATTTGACATCCCAAAAGTTTTTGTCAGGTAGGCTGCTAAAATTTCTTAAAATCTCCTTCACATATTTTGGAACTTCAGTTTTAATTTTCTTTGCTATTCAATGTATATTTTTTAAAAAATTAAAGTTCAACTTATGTTTTAGAAGTAAAAGTTTTAAGAACTTTTCATCCATTATCACTGATCATTAACTTATTCAAATAATTAACATTTTCATTATATTTCATTGCATCGTGAATTTACATGAAAATTTTAACTTATCATATAAAGTATCCATATAAATTATTGTATTATAACATATTTTATTGTGTAGTTCATGTTTTCTAGAATGTGTATTTAATGAAAATCTTCTGTTTGGTTTCTAATTAGAGTTGTTTTTGATAAGCATTTATTTTTAAAAATGTATTTTTGACTAATTTCTCATCTTGTACATGTATTGTTTCTTTTATTATATTTATTAGAAATTTATATTATCTGTTTTTTATGTTTTTTATGAGCTGTGTTGGCTCGCTTTCATTTATTTATATTCTGTAACTTAGAAAATGTCTCCTGTTCGTTTTTGTTAGTCACAAAGATAGTCAACAGATTCTATATTTTTTCAGACAATAATCAGAAAATGAAGAAAATGCTTCAGTTTTAACTAAATTCAGGCTAATCTCTTCTCTTATAATACATCCTAGAAAGCATTAGTGATGTTACTAAATAAATATGCTACAACTTTCAGAAATTTCAAAATACTAGACTATTTGTATAGCTTCTTTTTACCTATTGTAACAATGCACATAATATACTATGTAAGATGTGGTCAGAAGTATTCTTAAGACAAAAATCCTGTTGTTCATGTCGGTATGTCAAAATTTTATGTATTGTAAAATTTGAACTATTTAAACAATGATAAAGGAAATAAAACTGGAATAGAACATGATAAAATACAGAAAAAATTTTTTTACAAATAATTGATGTTAATAATCATTGTAAAAAATGGATTATACTTACTCAGCACCTACATAGCGTGAGACAATATTCAAAGGAGTTAAATAAATGTTTAACATAGTTTATCTTCAGAAGATAACCTTCATGTTTGTACTTACAATGTCTAAAATTTAATTCCAGGTAGTGGACAGCCATCTTCCTACTTGATCTATCAAAAAACTTACATGACATTCTGGGATTTTTTTACAGTCACACACCTCATATCCAGATCAACTGCTATCATATTGTTTCTATGTACAGAATATATTCAAAGTGTGATTATCTCTCAGTATTGCCTATGCTGTTAACTTGGCCCAGGTACCAGGCTCTCCTGGTGCCCACAGTGGTTCAACAAAGGGAAAATATCTTCCTTGGATGTAAAAGTGTAGATTCTAATTGACTAGGCTTTCAGGTGCTTTTTTCTAAGACATGAGTTTCTTCCATGTTGTTCTCTACTATCTCCCAGGAGGCACTCTTCAGTGTGGTGAAGAAGTTTAGCACTCTTTCCACATTTCAGCCTGAGGGAAAAGAGAAGTTGTCACATTGCAAAAAGAATTCCTACATTTTTTTTCATGTGGAAGATTTTTAAGGAAATATTTGATTATCCATTTTTCTACTTTGAGCATCTTTAAGCATTGTATATTTATTCTAAATTATGAAATTTAACAGAAAATGATTGTTTACATTTATTATTATCATTTTAATATTTGTAGGACACCAATGTGTTATGCCTTTTAAAATTTCCTTTTTGACAATTTTGTCTTATTTTGCCACAGTACTTACTCTAGAGATTGTTAAACTTTGAGTAGTAGAAATGCAATTCATTTTTCCAATTCTTGGTGCTATTTTGTTAGAAATTTTATTTTATGTGTGTCTCAAGCCCCACAATGCATCCACATGGTTTTCCTTTTGTCAATTATTTTGAAAACAATTATTTTTAAAAAATGCAATATTAGATATATTGTCCCACACAAAAAGATTCTAATTTGGTGGATAGGTAAAATTTGAGAGAATCTGAAAAAAATAAAGAAATAAAGAAAGATGATATTGGTAGGGAACCTATTTTGTAGCCATTTATCTGTTAATTGAAAGCAATATCAAACTGATCTACAGATTCAATGTAAACCAATTCAAACTTAAGCATCTTTTTTTGCAGAAATTGACAAGCTGATTTTACAACTAAATGTAAAAGCAAAGGACTAAGACAGTCAAAACAACTTAGAAAAAGAGGAATAGTTAGCATTGTCACATAATATGATTTTATGAATTATTAACAAGATAAAACATTAAAGAGAGTTTGCTATTGTTGAACAGAAAGATACCTTGATCAACAGAACTGAACAGATAATTCAGAAATAGATTCATTCACATATATATGGTAAAAATTAGTGCCACCATGGAGGGCCTGAAGCATGCAGGGGTGGTGATTCCATCATTTCACATTCAATTCTCCTATTTGTCCTTTGCAGAAAACAATGGATCTTGGAGGATGACAGTGGGTTATTTTAAGCTAAACTATGTGTTTATTCTAATTGTAATTATGTTTCAATTATGGTATCATTGCTTGAACAAATTAACATATCACCAGCTTCTTGTTCTGCAGCTATAGTTTCAGCAAATCCTTTTGTTTTTCAATATTTGTAAGTTTTTATTCAGCTGGCAAAGCCAGCAAAACACTTTCACTCTAATTCCTCAAGGGGTATAGCAAATATTTAGCCTTAGTGTTAAAATCTTTTCTGCTGGTCCTGGACTGAGTTATCATTCTACAATACATAACACTGGTCCATCACATTGATGATGTCATGCTGTTTGGAACTAGTGAGCAAGAATTAGCAACTACTCTAGACTTATTGGGAAGACATTGGCATGTTGAAGGATGAGTAATACATGCAACCAAAATTCAAGGAACTGCCATCTTAGTGAAATTTCTAGGCACCCATTTGATAAAAAAAATGTCAAGCTATCCTTTTAAGGTGAAGAAAAGGCTGATACATCCAGATCCTCCTACAATCAAAAGGAGGCAGCTGGCCTAGTTGGTCTCAGGATTGTGGAGGCAACATATTTCTCATCTTTGTTTGTTACTATGGTCAATTTACTGAGTAGAGAAAAAGCTGCTAGTTTTCAGTGGCAACTGGAACAAGAAGATTTGAAACAGGTTCAGACTGTCATGCCAGCTGCTTTACCACATGGACATAATGATCCAGCTTATCCAATGGTGCTTGAGTGATCAGTGGCAAATAGAGATGCTGTTTGGGGCTGTTCTCAGGCTTACATAATATAAAGAAACATGGCACAGACACGTGATATTTTGTATTAAATGTTGGCATCCTCTGCAGGTCACACTCTCTTTTTAAAAACAGATTTTGGCCTGTTACTGGACGTTTAGTAGAGACTGAATGCTTAATTATAAGCCACCCTGAGACCTGAGCTGGCCATCATGTCAGTGTATTGCCTTACCTGCCTTGCAATTAAGTCATTGGTGCCCTGTAGCAATCCATCAGTAAATGGCAGTAGTTACATGAGATCAGACACTAGCAGGCCCTGAAGTCATAAAAAAGTTACTTGAAGAAGCAGCTTAAATGCCTCCACTCCTGCCACCTTATCCTCTCTCTCTCACTCTACAGCTATGCCTCCACAGGTGGTCCTTATAAAAAGAGAAAACTTTGGGCTTGTTTACAGAAGGTTTTGAGCAATATATTGACACCACCCAAATATGGACAGCTGCAAAACTACATTGCCTTCATGGGACATCCCTGAAGGACAGTGTTTAAGGGAAGTTCTCCCAATGGGCAGGGTTTTAATAGCTATATGGTATTATATCATAGTTCATTTTGTATGGAAAGAGAAATGGCCACAGGTGAATCTGTATTTACATTCAGGTGCTATGGCCAGTGGTTTGGCAGGTTGGTCCGTGTTTTGAAGGAATGTAATTTGAAAATCATAGACTACATGGCTTTGGGAAGAGGTGTGCAGATAGATCTTTCTGAATATCAAAAACCTGAAGCTTTTTGTGCCTCATATGATTACTCACCAGAAGGATTTTATGATCAAGTGGATAGAATGACCTATTCTGTGGATACCATTCAGCCTCTTTACTCAGGTATTCCTGTCATGGCCCAATTGGCTCATGAAAATAGTTGGCAGGGTGACAGGATGAAGTTTATGCATTGGCTCAGCAACATGGACTTTCACTCAGCAAGGATGAACTGACCTGGCTACACCTACAATTCTGTGCCCAATCTGTCAGCAGCAGAGACCAACATTCAGTCCCTAATACATCCAATGCACAAGGCAATAGCTCTGCTACCTAGCAGCAGGTGGGTTATATTGGACCACTTTCATCATGGAAGTGACAGCATTTTGTACTTACTGGAAAACATACATATACTGGATACTGATTTGCATTCTATTCACACAATGCTTCTACCAAAACTACCATCTTTTGGCTTAAAGAATGCCTTGTTAACTATTATTGTATTCCACTAGCATTGAACTATGGCCAGTGGACCATGCCCATGGGATTCAGTGTCCTTACCATGTTATCCATCACACTGAAGCAGCCAGAGTGATAGAATCATGGGATGCCCTTTTGAAGGCTCAATTACAATATCAGTAAGGTGACAATGCTTTGCAGGGCTGGGGAAATGTCCTTCATGGGGGCTTTATATTCTCTGAATCATTGTGCACTCTATGGTGCTGTATCTCCCACAGCTGGGATTCACAGCACAAGGTGTGAAAGTGCAGAAAGTGGAGTGGAACCCTTCACTATCACCCTTGTGATCCACTAGCACACTTTTTGATTTTTATCCCTGTGAACTTATGCTCTGCTGGCCTAAAGTTCTCCAAAAGGAGGAATGATCCCAACAGGAAACACAACAATGATTGAATTGAACAGGAATATTAGACTACCAACTGGCCATTTGGTGTCCTCATGTCTCTGAAAAAATGGACAAAAAGGAAGTTACTGTATTGGCAGAAGTAATTAATTGATCCTGCTTACCAAGGTGAAATTGGACAAGCAATGAAGGTAAAGAGGTCAGGAAGAGTATGTCAAGGATATAGGAGTTCCCTTAGGGTGTTTCTTAGTACTAACTATGCCCTATGATTAAAGCCAATGGAATAAGATAGCAGCTTAGCCCAGACAGGACCACTAATTACATAGAACATTCGGATAATCCTACCAATGAAAGTCCCATGACCAGATGATATGCTTGATTCCTGCCACGTGGAGATCTTTTTCTACTGTGCCTTCTCTTCTTGTTTCTATTGATTTCCAGCTTCTTCCTATGTGACTTTCTCCAATCTCTGGTTTTCCATGCCTTCTCTTCATAAAATGGCAAGTAACATTGTTTAAGATACATCCTAATTCATTTGGGCCACACCTTAAATGAAAATACTATATTCAAGAGGTACTATTTATAAATGGTTTTAATCCACAAGAATGAGAATTAAGATTAAGAACATATCTAAATTCAGGTACAAAATTCAATCTACCACAGTCTGCCATCTGGAACACAGAAACACATGTTCTTCCCATGTGCAAAACACATTCACCCATTCCAACATTCAAAAGCCCTTAAATCATTTCAGTCATCAGCCTGATCCCAAAATCTCATTAGAATCTTTTGTGGGAGTGGTGTGTCTTAAGGAAAAATTCCTATATAATCTGTGGATCTGTGAAACTTAAAATACAAGTTATCTATTCCAAAATACAATAATGGGACAGGCTAGCACAGACACTGCCATTCCAGAGCAGAGAAATTGGAAGGAAAAAGGGATCAAGTTTCCTAAACATATTTGGAATACAAAAAGTCAAACTCCATTAGTTTTTCTTCCTTTTCTTTATTTTTAAAGACTATAATAGACTATAGTTACATTATAGTTTATACTCTGCCCTGCAGAATTTTACAGGTTATGACAAAATGATAATGGTCTGTATTTGTCATTAAATATCATGCAGGACAATTTCAATATCTCAAAAATGCCCGCATGTTAGTCCTATTCTTCCTTGTCCCTCCTTTCAGAATCTCTAGTGGCTACTGCCTTTATATCAATGATAAAAATTCTTCCAGTGTTAGAATAATATTAAGTCTATAGTAGAATAATAATAAGATGACTTTAGTCCATTGTTCATTCCCCAATATTGAGGATTTGGGGATGGTGATGCCCACTCTTTCTAATTAAGAGGGGGCTTAGATCCCATGGGGCTGGTGGATGGAACTATCTTGCTTGCAGTAGCAGACACTCTGTTCCTTGGGATGGGCTTTGTCCATCATCATCTCCTTGTTAGTTGTCCTGGGTGAGGCCAATGAACTGGAGAGTAAGTGTTAAACTGTGCTGAAATTCAGAGCTCAACCAGCACATGAACAGTCCAAAGATTTAAGTG
>JAQZBX010064854.1:0-16415 GCA_029593785.1 Cabassous unicinctus | reverse complement strand
TGAGGTGGCGCAGGTGGCAGAACGCCTCTCTCCCACATTGGAGGTTCCCAGGATCGAATCCCAGTGAAGACAGGAGAAGAAGGATGAGAAGAGAGGGCAGGAAACAGACACAGAGGATTGCCTAGCAAATGGAAACAAAACAGCAAAAACGGGGGTGGGGGGGTGCAAAATGGATAAAAGTAAAATAAAATAAATCTTAAAAAAAAAAAAGGAAAGAATGATTTGGAACCTCTTGGAGAAAGCATATGTGCTAAGAATCATTCAAGAGGATGGTAAATGCAACGGCACCTCCAGAGAAGAAAAAGGGGCATCTTCCCATCACCCAGTTTCAGGAATTTGAGAGGAGGTGGTAGACAGAGATGAAAACTACCTTCTCCATTCAAGGAGAGGAATGTACATTCTAGTGAGGGGCGGGAGGGGAAACACCCCACAGCGCACTTCTATCATTCCCATTTTTAGAAAAAGCCAATGTGTCTAATAAGAAGCAGTTAAAATTAATAAAGAATTTGCTTTGGCAAAATCGTACACTGGATCAAACCAAGTGCTGAAGTCACTTATGCTTGCTACAGGGCCCACATAATTAGGCCCCCAGAGCACGGCCTCAGTATGCCACACACATTCCAGGTGCCCTGGTCAGATCCAGAGGAGCCACCAATGCCCCTGCTTTCCTGAAGCACAACTACACCCCTAAATGGCCGGTGCACGTCGGGAGCAGGCAGGCTGGCCTCTGTGTGCACGCGTGTGTGTGCACGTGCATGTGGTATGTCTGTGCACATGCCTCCTGACAGAGCTCAGAGCCTGGGCAATGATCTAGCTGGAGCCAAAAGGGATGAGAACACAAAGCTGCAGCAAAGCTCCCCTCCCAGGAAAGAGAGGTGAAAGGGGACGTGGGGATCAGGAAGGCAGGAACATCTGTGAGCCTCCTGCCCACAGACCCACCCTCAGGGAGAAGGGGACACAGGGGCAAGTAGCAAGGCACTGAGAGATTTTTTTTTAATAACAAGACCTATGATATGATCATTCTCTTCTTATTGAGTAGCACCTTTGGGTTCTTTGATTTTGAGAAACTACCATTTTAGAACAAAAATCTTCAACCATTTGGGGACTATAACATAAATGTTAAGTATATGTGAGGAACACCATGAAATTATGTATGCTATTTTCCTCATCTTCCTCTTCCTCATAATCACTAAATGTGAAGTGCATGCTGTGAAGTAACTCATGTAACCCCCACAAGAACTCCAGGAGGGATGTACTCACTGTTTATATCCATTTTACAGAAGCAACCGAGACCCAGTGAGGCAGTCCTTTTTGCACAACAAGCAAGTGGCAGAACTGGGATTCAAACCCAGGCAGTCGCCTCCAGACTCAGCACTCTGCTGCTTCTCCTATCATTTTTAAAAATCTGAAACCATTTCATTCTGCAAAACTTACAACATTCTGTAAGGAACTTGGCAAACCTTAGGTGTCTGCACAGTAAAACGGAAAATCACTGCTCCTGATAGCCATGTCACTGTTGGAGGACACAGCATGTCCTCCCAACTCCTCTCAAATACAGTTGGCTTAGTTGAACTGATAACACAAAATTAAACAGAACTTACAACCAAATTGGGTTATAGTCCAAAAGTTAACTCAGAAGTTATTAGGAATACATATGTATTTTTTCCCTTAAAATGGTCATGCCATTTATGCTCCTCAAAAAGATCTGCCCATTTAATTATAATGTTCACAAAGTTTGAGGCCCCTGTGCTATGGCCAAATCACCTTTGCAGGAGAGCAGGCACAGCAGATATCAAGAATCCAAGGACTGAAAATGAGAGAGAAAAAAAAAAAAGAATCCAAGGACTAAACTCAGACCAAATTCCTTAAGTCCTTCTCAGTATCTCTTCCCTAGCTTTACACCCAGCTCTAACACACGTGGTTTTCTAGGAAGGGACTACAGGACTGATGAGGGAGAAGTGTTGGAAGGGGAGGGAATAATTCAGCTGGGAGACGGAGGAGCACCTTCTGGGTGCCGGCCCTGGGCAATGCACAAACCCTAGGGGGTGTCATTCACATCTGTGGTCATCCTAGATTCACATTATGATCAACTTTGCAGCAAATGTAAGTCAAGTGTCATGAGGAAGGGGCAGCTTTTCCTAATTCACATAAAAGGACCCGCTAGGGCTAATGGCTGGTTACAGAATTGACTCCAAGTCAGCAAACAAAGATTAAATTTAAGGTCAGCATCCTTTTTCTGGGGTAAGTTTCCATCCAAAGGGGTAGGAGGTTTTGCTTTGTGTGCAATGCCACTTAAGGGCAAGCCCTCCACAGCGTGAGACTGCCTGAGCTTTTGAACCTGGGCAAGTCCCATCCTTCCATGGCTCAGGTCTCCTGGAACAGCAGTTGGCACCCATGAGACCCTTCTCACTCTGCCATTCAGGGCTCCCATCTGGCTCATGATGCTGGTAATTCCCTTCCGGACTTTTCACTGCACAATACTGAGCACCACAGAATTAGTCACACAGGCCACTTAAAGCAAACGGGCAAAAGGACTTTCAGCGTGGGGTGCCAGGGACACCTCTCTCCTCCTCCTGACCCAGCTCTGGGCACCTGCGACCACAGCACAGTCTTGTCTGCTGAATGTACAAAAGTAGGGAGGGGAAGAGAGAGGCCTTCTTGGGAGGGGGAGGAACACGGTAAAGATAAGAGGCTGAAGGAAGACAAGCCCCCTTCCTATTCTTTTACTTGCCCCTCCCTAATCAGCCATCACTAGCTTAGAGTTATCAGAGGGCAAAAGATGGGGGGACACTGGTGGGGGAGAGTAGTAATATTAAGAGAAAGAAGATTCCCTGTTTACCCTGTAGCAAGTAGGGAAGACATTCACACACCACATAACTTCCACAAGTTTACAAAAGGACAATTAAAAGAGCCCTTGCAAAAGCAAATTATGAAAATACTGCATGCTATCCAAGCATAAAGTAAGAATTCTAGGGTTTTCAATCACGTCTTCTTGCAGGGGCGTATATGGGAAATAATTTTACTTGGAATATTCAAGACAATTCTGCCCCATCCATTGCTGTTTTAGAGCCTCCCCCTTCCAAAACCAAGGTTGGCATAGCAACCAAGGCACCAGTCACCGTGGTCCCTAACCACATCCGCCAGGGCTTGGCATGCTGAGACGTGTGCCAACTCTGTTGTCTGTAGGGCACTCCTGGCCACAGTACACAGCAAGCTATAATCAAGTCAGAAACCACCGCATTCGTATAGAACTCAGCTCAACATAAATATTCATTAAATGTGAAAACCTATGGTGATGCAATGTTGAGACTGCAAATTTAAACATAAGAGTCAGGAAATACAAAAATTACCACTGCCACTGGAACCTGAAATCACCCACACGGCACATTTAATGCCACAAGTAAGTTTGTATGTGCCCTAGAGATTTAAACCTAGTAACACCGAAACTTCAAAAGTGCAGGTAGCTAGCTGTTTAATTCCTAGAATGACGGTGACATTTACTGATGGTAAATGGAGTATCCCCAGAGTGGACATGCCATAAAAAGGGAACCAGGAAAACCCTCCAGTACACATGAAATACAACACATCACAGATATACTGTGGAATATTCCTGAAGTTCCCAGCACCCGTGTAATTGCCACTGTTCCAACAAAAACAGCAACAATAACAGAAGAACCTTAATATGCCAAATTTAATAATTTCCCAAATTCTTATTGAGCCCCATAAACCATAAACAATTAGAAAATTAAGTGTTTATTAAATTGAAATCTAAAATTCTTCCACACATAGCCTGTTTGCTTGTTTAAAGGACTCTGCTTCGGGATCAAGGCCTGTACCAGAACTCCCAAAGGAAAAATAAAAATTCAAGGAAGCAATATGGTGCAAATTTAAATTCTAACCCACATACACACCATTGTTTCTGACAAGTCATTCTGCAGCTACAAAATAACTTTTGCTGCCCCCCCAAAAGTACCAGTTTTCTAAGTGACACCAGGATATTATACATGTTTAAATAAAACCCATTCCCTAAAAATCTACAGTCAGGCTGAAGTTCTCTTCTCCAGCACGCTCTGAACAATGTCCCTAGGGCAGTCACACGCCAGGCCAGAAGGAATTGGAGGCCATCACTTCCTCCTCTCACCTCGTTTCTCCAGACCTCCTGGAAAGCAGAGGCAAAGTGAAGCTATTTTGAGGGCCCGGTCCATCCCAACTCTTTGGAATGGCCGTAGGGCACACCCATGTCTGAAAACTGTGGATAGTTTCTACAATCAGAGAAAGTTTGCCCTTGAAAAGCCAAATCCTTTTCTGGCCACAGGAACAGCCCCATTACGCTATCCCAGAGCATTAACTTTTATATTTATGATCCAGAAGAATTTCAATTCAGTAAACATTTAGCGTTTTATATGCAAGGCAAAAGGTGGATAAGTAGGACACAATCACTATCTGCTGGGACCTGGGAGCTTGCGGGGAAAAGAAAACATTAATAAAAGAATGACTAGAACAAGGAAGTTAAGATGAGTCCAAAAGAAAGAAATGAAGTGTGTTGGTTTGAAGGAATGCAATGAATAGTGGAGCTAGGAAACACCTGATGGGAGGGACTGGAAATTGGGCTGCAGGTGGGAAAGCTGGGAGCTGGGAAAGGGAGAGTAAACTCAGAAAGGCAAAGATGGGGACTGTTGGGATATGGAGGCCTAGAAACACACCCTAGCAGAAGGGCAATCCCAAGGAAAGCCCAGGACATGGTGGCTGGAGCTCACAGGACCAAGACCTACGCCCCAGAAGCAACACTGTGAAAGAGGCTGAAGAGACACCCCAGGTCACCTCTGGGTCAACAACAGGATGTTGATGAAAGATTTCCATGGAGGGAGTGACTAGAGGTAACTTTAGAAAGATGAAAGGGGATTACATATACATATATATAAAATAGCATTTATGTAAACAAATGCACATATATGCATATGTATTTATATATCATTTTACAAATATTTGTATGTATTGTGAAAAATTTGATTTTTACCCACAATGAAAAAAAAAGAAAGAAAGAAAGATGAAAGGGGAAGAACTGATGAGAAGAAAAGCAGTGTGAGACAGGGAGTCGGCTTGGACAGCACTGGGCAGGAAGAGGTAAGGTCAGAGCCTCCTGACGGCAAAGAGAGAAGAAATCAAGCAATATCAGGGGTTCTCTAACTTGACCACAAGATACGTTGAATTAAGTTTTTAAATATTTTTGCAAGTCAAGCTTGCAACATTCTTTACATGTCATTAGTTGTCTGCTTACCACCTACACCAAGACTGAGGAACTTTCTGAAAAGATGCCAACCCTCTGGGTACCCAGTGATATTTCCAAAAATCGAAATATCCTGAAAACTCGAAATTGTGCTGAACACACAATATCAAATGGATTTAAGTAAAAGTGTCACACTAGGTATAAAGAAAAGCATTCAAGTGTGGGACAAGCCTTGGCAACCAGGACAACCAGAATAGCAGGGGGCCTTCTGGGGCAGAATCCTGAGAAGAGGCTCCCAGCTGAGAGGTGAAACAAGATCTCACAAGTGAAGGTGCACTAGGAACCATAAAGCAGCAGGCACGTGGAAGATATTCTGGAACTCATGCCATCAAAGTGAGATGCCATCTTAGAAAGGGCATTGCCTGGAAGCCCCAAGACCCCAATTCTAATCCCATCTCTTCTCACGACGAAAAGCCCGAGGCCCTTGCCCACAGTTCCTTCACCATAAAAGGAGAACTGAGCCACAGCATTTTCAAGGTGTCCTTCAGCTCAAACAGTCACACTTATAATTAAAGAAACCAAGAAGCAAAGGAAAGGGCAAACAAAGGTCTTTATGAAGGCACAGGCCAAACAGCAACCAGACTTCAGTCTTCGAGAAGTCCCACAGAAGGCCAAAGTAAAAGGAACAACCCAATCATGCCACAGCCAGTTCGGCCTTCCCCAGCAGCTTAACTTGAGGCCTGTCAGTCTGCTGAAGAGTCATGAAGGCACTAACCAACATCTGGCATGTTAGATGGTTGAGGATAGAAGAGGAAGGGGATGTACCAAGCACAACTTAGAAGAAAGGGTGGCAAACTCCAATGCCTTGGGGACCAGGCATGTGTAAATGTACCTGTCACTAAGTGACCTAAGCCAGCATGACATGACAGGGACTGGTGAGTTGGCGGGCCTGGGCCCCACCTGAAAGGGACAACTGCTACTCCACTGTGGCAGGAGAGTACCACATGGAAATGTGGACACGATATTGCCAGATCTTTTAATTTTTCAAGAGCCAAAACTTCAGATTTTTATGTGAAAGTTCTAGATTTTTATCAGAGAGCAAACAAAATCCCTGGAAGCCATTTTCTGCCCTGGGCCTGCTGCTGAGAAGCATCCCTGACAGTCTGGCACTTGGCTCTATTTGCATCTCTGCCCACCACCGACTGACAGTATCCCTCCAGAACACAGGGACAGATTCCTAAGGGAACCAGGCCCACTCACAAGCAGAGAATCTGCCCTGTCGCAAAGAGGCCATGTAGAAAACAGAAAGTGCAGCAGCACTTTCCTGGGAAACAATCTGCTGCCACGAGCTGTGCTGACAGCACACTGACCCCTCCCGGGAGGTCTCTGGGCCTCTAGGTTCTGTGTCCCTGCACAAGGGCAGTCTGCTGTTCCTGAGCCATGTTCTGATATACCTACTAGGAAGGGTACCCAGATACCTCGCAAGGTACCTTCCCATTAGGGCAGAAATTAGTCACAACCTAAATCCTCAGGGCAGGGGGGAAAAAGCCAGTGTTTTACTATTTAGTAAATGACAGTAATAGATAGGCTTTCACATATATGAATTTTTTGGGGGGAGGGAGGGAAAGGAAACAGTTACTACCCATTGTGAGCAGAAGTGCATGGAAACATGTTTGCTGACCTGGTAGGGGAAGGATATAAACTACATCCACTCTTCTGCAGAGCAATCTGGCAATACGTGCCCCGAGCCTTACACACGTTTATTCCACTTGACCCAGTGATACTAATTCTAGAAATTTACCCTATGAAAATAATCAAGAGATATAAAAAGGATGTTCTTCACAGCATTACCTGTAATAATTCTAAACATGAATGTGTTATGCAGCCACTAACAACGCTTCAGAGTATTTAGTAACAGGAAAATACTCCCGGTGGACAAAAGGTTATAAACACTAGGAATGTTTTCCAAACTTATGTAAAAGCCCTGTAAGCTCATTAAAAAAAGAAAAGGAAAGGAAAGATAGTCCAAACACAAAAGGTTATGAGAGAGGTTATCTCTAGGTAGTAGCATTGATTTGCTTTTTCATACTTTTCTGTATTTTCCAAGTATTCTACAATAAGCATTTATTATTTTTATAATTAAAAAACAAGTTACAGATGATTTTTTTAAAAGGAAGATTTTGGCCCTGGCCAGAGGGAGTGCAAAACGGATTTATTCTAACATTTTTGCCTAAATCTCGCCAAATTATACCTGGGTACTCAGGCAGGCGAAGCAGTGGGTTTTGGCTTACCCAAATTCAATCCCCGGTTCCTTAAAAAAAAAAGGGGGGGGGTGCTTATCAAAACACCTCTGATTTAAAAAAAAAAAGGGAATAATTCCACATTTGTATGGAAGAACTGACAAAAATAACATCTGTAAAGCGCAAATACATCCTGGGTGCCTAAAAGCTACATTTCTTCTCTAGACTGTTTGCAGAGCAGGAATGCAATAAATGTCTGCTGGCAAGTTAGCTTACTCAAATTAACTCAAGTTCAAGTAGAAAATTCAGTTTTAATCCAATTCGTATGGCGCTGGATGGGACCTTATACACACCTGACTGAGCACCACCCCCTTTTTCTTATTTTTGAAAATGAAGCAGTTTCTGCACTAAGAGGTCAAAAGTCCCACCCACTCTAACACATCTTCACATCAAACTTTCAGGATCATCAAAGTCTGTTTCAATAAAATCAACTCTACACATTGAGTTTCTAAACAACCATATCGCTGGCTGCTTGGAAGGGAAGAGGATTAATATCCATCAGGTCTTACAACACATCTTAAGGATAATAAAAATAAGATACTCTTCCTTGAACCACAATGAGCCTGCTGACCTCATTCTCTTCACACTCTCATGAGTCAACAGAACCACTAAAAGTCAGATGTTAAAACATCTCATTCAAGCTGCAAATGAAACAAAGAACCTCCACTCTTTACCTCCTTCCAATCCTGTTTGACAGGTATAAAAGCCTGTCTCTACAAAGGGGTTATCAGCTTTAACCTCAAAGGTAGGTTAGAAAAAAAAAAAAAAAGAGCAGGAAAAGACCAGAATGCCCAAATTCATGTACTGTGTTTTCATCCATGTGTTCCTTCAGAATGGGCTGCCCAAACCTAAACTTAAGCACCTGGGCCAGGTTCCCTCTTCCAGGTGTTCCCTAAGTATCCTACAGGATTTGTCCTACCAGACAGGACTTGTCCCACCATAAGGTAACTATTCACATGCTGTTGGACCCCCTACATGCACCTGCCTGTGGGCAGGGGCCTCGCATCACAGGGTCAAGGGCGATTAAAGGAATGCAGCCCCACAGTGAGTTTTTAACAGCCCAGAGGATGGAATGAGTAGGGAGAACACACAAATTTAGGTTCGCACAATCTTTTAGGTCAAACAATGAGAGAAGGCAGAGCCTGCGCAAAATAGGAAAGGGGACCAACATGGGCCACGACCTCTTTGGAGAAAGCTGGGCAAACTCCTGAATGGCTCAAAAGTCAGCCACAGGAAGCCAAGAGGCAAGGGAAGGAGGTGTGGCTCACACCAGAAATCCCTTTAAACGCCAGAACACTAGGGCTGGTTCTAACTCTCCCAATAGCCAAAACCTAACAAGTGCCAGAGTGACAGTTGTATGCCTCAAGTCACTGGTTCCTCTTCCCAAACTTGGCAGAGTGACTCTGACTCCTAATGAAAAAACAAGTTAGAATGAGCCTTGTATAAGAAAGAAGGGGGAGGGGAGGGGAGGGGAGAGGAGGGGAGGGAGGAAGGAACTTTAACTGTTTTCTCAGTTGACATTTTAAGACTATTTCTTGGTCAGTCGGGTCTGGATTTATACCTAACTCTAAATTCCACCATCATTTCATATAACCTCAGCACAAGTGAAGAAAATGCCTACTGAAGCAGTCTTGTAAAAAGAGAAATGGCTTCAGAGTCAGACAGACCTGGGTTTGAATCTCAGCTCTACACAACTTGTTCAGTGACCTCAACGAGTGACATTCTCTCTCAGTGCTGGGTCTTCTCATCTGAAAAGCCAGACAGGTCCCTCTACCCCTTCTGTTAAGCATGAGTAAAGCACTGTGCCCAGTGCCTGGCCCACAGTAAGTACTTGATCACTAGTAGCTCGTTTTAAAAGCTCTCCCAAAGAGGAAGACAGACTCAAAATCTGAATTAATTAGAGGAGAAAAGTAACCACTTAACCCAATATACAATTTAAGAACGCCCGGTTTTCCTCAATTATACACCTGATCACAAAGCGTGCTTCTGCATCTGCTCTCCCCTGCTACACCCAGCCAAGAGGCTCCAAGGCCAGCAGTCGGGAGACCCGAATAGTAATCCTGGGTTGGCTCTACCTCACCACGCTGGCCTGGGCAATGCACTTAACTTCCCTGGACCTCAGTCTCCTTATCTAAAACATTAAAGTGTTGAATCTGGTTCTTCTGATTACTAAGCTTGATTTAAACATCAATTTTGTCCCAAACTACAAATCCACTTTCTATAGACCTGGGAAATGTCAAGAAGAAAAGTTTTTCACATCGTATATATTTGGTTAACTATGACTCTGAATACCCAGACTTTACAGCTATCCCAGGGACCCTAGGGCTTGGCCATGAACTATTCTTCAGTTCAAGTGTCTGTCCATCCAAAACACTTGCCCACATTACGGCTTTTTCAATATCTTCAGATCTTTACAATGCCAGGTAACCTGTCTCAAAACATACACATACACACACAGGTCACTCTCATACAACCTGATATTATAGTACAAATGGGTTTACCAGACACAGAGAGAGCTCTATCCTTCCCATCTAACCAACCAAGTTCCTAGAAATAACCAAAAAAGAGAGCTAATGCTGAAATTTACTAACCAGGCCAAATGAAATTGTTCTCATCAATTAATCCAAGCCCATGAGACCCACTGCCTGGCTGAGGTCTACTCTAAATCCATAATTCATTCAATAAATAGTGAATTTGATAAACAGCAGGCACTGAGCACCCAGTAGTGAGCCCAGAGATAAGCAAAAGCCAACAGAACTGCCCTCCCTCATCGGGCCCAGATCCACAAGGGAAGGTGTGCGGAGAAATCTTAAGGCATTTCAACACCAATGGACACTCCAACTCATTTTTCAATGAAAGGTGAAAAAGAACACATTTACATCCTGAATTCCCATATCCCTGCGTGCACATTGTTGCCTTCCTGCATTTCACCACCCCAATGCAAAAAATTCTTTGAGGGACTATTATGTCTCACTTCTCCCAAGGATGATACAGAACTAGTGCCAGAGAGAAGCACAGGAGAGAAGTTACTTCACTATGTACAACAAATGCCTTAGGACCCAAGGGCTCAATTCTGTGGGGAAACCTGGTTGCAAAGGATTATGATTTAACCATACACATGTCTGTCTCTGTAAGAGACTGTGAGCGCCAAAGGACAACAGCACTGCAGCATCTGTTACAGGATGGGGCTTTGCTAAATGTCCATCCAGTGAATATGCTTAATGGAGGCATGGAAACCTGTAGACTTCTTCCCAACAACTCTTGTCAGCCTGAGCCCTCCCATCACTGCAGTCAAGATCTTAGTAGTGGACTACTCCATGACTGCTACCAGCACTGCTCGTTTTTTTTTGTTTTTTTTTTAAGATGGTGGGGGGTGGGGCGGACTAATACATAGAACCCCCCAAGAGGCAAAGTTGTATGTCTTCTCAGAAAAACCAAAGTGCACATACACAAGACTGTGCATTTAATTTCTGAGGGTCACAGGCCATTTCCAAAGTCTGTCAGCTTCAGGCTAAGAACTCCTATACTGGGAAGAGGATGTGGCTCAAGTGATTGAGCTCCTGCCTACTACATGGGAGGGCCTGGGTTTGGTTCCTGGTGCCTCCTGGAGAAGACGAGCAAGACAGCCAACTGACGTGACAAGAGACAGAAAAAGGAAACACAATGAGACAACAAAGCAGGGAGCAGAGGTGGCTCAAGCGATTGAGTGCCTCTCTCCCACGAGAGGTCCCAGGTTCGGTTCCCAGTACCTCCTAAAAAGAAGACGGGCAGACACAGAGAGCACACAGTGAATGGACACAGAGAGTGGACAGCTAGCACAAACAACGAGGGGAGAGGGAATAAATAAATAAATCTTTAAAAAAAACTCCTATACTAGAGCTTGTTAAAAATTAGACTGGAATTAATGTCAAAGCCCTAACTAGCCAAGTTCTGCTTATTTGGCAAAACAGGAACAAACCTAAGAGTACTACTGTTCTGTGGTATGAGCTTTGGGGGCCAGATACACCAGGGTTTCAATCTAGTTTTTACCATTCACTAGCCGTGTGAGATTAGAGAAGTCATCTTGCCTCTCTCGGCCTCGGTTTTCTCATCTGTAAAATGGGGTTAAGAATGGTTGCTAATTCCGTGATAACATCAGGATGAGCTGAGCAAACCCCTGAAGTCCTTGGCACATGTCCTGTACACAATAAATGCTTGTAAGTGGAAATCATTACCATCTCTTGTCAACAAACCACACTTGCCTCCTACCCTCTTCTTCGTCTCCATTCACAACTTTATTAATGGCTCCCATGAGATCTCAGGAAGCAAGACAGAAAATAAGAGCCCCTAAGAATGTATAAGGTCACAAAACACAGTCCTAATTTTTTCCCCCAAATCAAATGCTTGGTTCTAACTTATGAAGGCCCATTTGACAAGACAGTCGGCAATCCCTTTTTGTGTAAATACAGGTCAGCTGTCAGCACGCTATTGTTCAATTAGGCCAAGTCAATTTTTAAAGGCAGGCCTGTTAAAATGGGAGATGAAAAGAAAGTGATCAAATGCTAAACTGCAGAAACACATGGACAGGGAAAAACAAGGCAGAGGAATTAGCTTCCTAAAAGTATTTTCTGTGATACCTTTAGTTAACATTGGATATTTAAGGACCTGGCTGGGCCTTTCTAAATCACCCCTAAGCAGCTAAAGGCACTGGCTTGGTTCTTAAGTGTTCTCAGCCTTCCTCTGCTTTCAAGACCATTCAACACTTAACCCAGGATCCAGAAATGCCGATTTCAAAGTTACACAAAACCTATCATTCAGCTTCCTTCTACAAATGACTTTCTCAAGCATTTCTAAATATTTGACTTCAAGGGGAAAAAAACGCATTTCCACTTTAAAGCAATCTTTCATCTCTAGCGATGCAAATTTTCTTTGTTTGTTTAACCAATCCACATACCACTAGCCAGTGTTTAATCGGGCCTTTATTTAACATCACCAACCATGTGAGCTGCACCACCAAGTCTGAAAGTCTCAGATAATGATCTCATTAACAGCAACAAATTGGTCCAAAGATGAAATATGTATCAGTATGCCCAAGAACGCTTTAAAGTTCCACACTTCAGAACTAGAGGAGGAGAAATTAATTCCTCCAGCATTCAAACTGTATGCCTGACGCTCTTACTAACATCTGGGCTTTAACACTGCATAAGTAAATAAGATAATAAAAGTAATTAATAGCATGTCATCCCAGCACATTGTTTTCACCATAACTTTCACAGATGGAGATGTCAAAAAATAAAAAGGCCTCTCTTCACACAGACCACACTGGTGACCTGGAAAAAGTTATTTAAGTTATTTAAGCCTAAAATGCATACAAGGACTGATCCCAAGGTTTGAATTACTACATGTCCGTCCGTCTGTCTGTCTGTCGAGAGAGAGAGAGAGAGAGAGAGAGAGAGAGAGAGAGAGAGGCTGTTTAGTGCAATCTCCCCCTACCTTAACCCATGCACTGACTTAACAAGTAATCCAATTGGAAGTATCTGGGCAAATCCAGACTTTGTATAAACATATATACACATACTCATACTTTCATTGGCATATAGTGGAGAGGGAAAAAAAAAATCGGTAATACAAACCAATCAATTTCCTATCTTAGAATTTCTAAGAGGGAGGCTCCCAAACAGGTTTTTTTTCCTCGTATACCATGAACAAAAGTGCTGTGGAACCCCACTGAAAATAACCAAAGTAATACTAAGTTCTACTACTGAGGTTTAGTTGTACAAAAAAAAGAACTCTGCTCTGAAGACCATAAAACATTAAATAGCAAATCAAAGAGGGTTTTTTTTTAAGATAGTAAACAAAAGGTTTTTAAAAGTTCAACTAGAACACTTAGAAAACATGATTAATCTGAAGTTGAACATCAATTAGCTTTTTTTTGTACTAGCTCATTTCTCACTCAAAATGTTATATTTCTTCCCCAGCAGTCCTTAAACATTGGCTTTTTTTTTTTTTCTTTTTTTTCACAAAAAAACTTTTTCAGGGCTGACAGGGGCCACACCAGTTCCTTCAGTTGGTCAGTATCAGCAGAACTCATAAAAGCATGTCAGTCTGCTCACACACAGCCCTGAGAGCTGTCCGCCGAGAGGTTCAATGAGTAGGCCGCCACAATAAAGTCATTACAGATAATGAATGCACCAAGAAATGACTCTTCGGACAGCTCAGGTAAACTCACCAACATTATTGAAGTTATAAGGGAATTAAGGACACCTATTAGCAACTGCTTAACAGGTAAACTCATTAAATACCATTTAAGTCATTTTTCTTTACTTAGCGATTGTTGACTTAAATTTTTTTTGGGGGGAGGCGGGCTAGGCTAATGGACTATAAGAGTTAGATAAGCATTTCAAAAAGTTTCAAAAGAGAATAGGTTCCTTCTGCCAAATTTACACATTATCTCTCTACTTCACAAGGATAAAATAGTTAAATGGTGTGTTTAAACTGCTGATTTTATATTAAATGGCAAACCCAAGATTATCTCTGTAGCACTACCCATAATGGATAGCTCTCCAGACAAACTACTGTGGAGAAAGAGTACAAGTTAAAACCCTGCAGATAAAAATCGCAAACTTCAAAAGTCTCCTTCAAAAAGTGAAGTACCAAGTTAAAACACCTTTTTTCGTGGAAGGCTGGAAATCAAACATTTCTAAAGCCATCAGGGTACAGTGAAAGCTTCAAAGAGAGTCAAGGAACGAGATTTAATATTGAAACTCTTCTGGAAGGCTGCAACGGATAGGCTGAAACTATTCTTGAAGGCTGTTTAGGAATCTTCAGCAAAGCATCCTCTCTAAAGCTTATAAATTAAAGACTACAATTATAACATTTGAAAATATATATATTTAACAACATGTGGTCACAGGAATCAAACAAGTGTGTTCCCCTTCCATTTACCCTCGCAAATGTTTAAGATGGGGATAAGAGCACTGTAGACAGTGTAGATTAATGGGTGGCAGAGGTGCCTCCTCCAGCTTCGAAAGGACACACCTCCAAGGAGTCAAGCTGCACAGACTCCCTGCCCTATCCACGCAGGGCTTAAGTCTGCACCTGGGGTAGGGAAAGAAAGCACTGCCTACATCTGGGCTGCTGTGCAGTCTTCCCACACAGCCCCTTTCTCTTCATTTATAACTCACCCAAGAGCAAAGCGTAACAGGCCCAAAGCTTAGGCCCTGCAGCCATCCGATCGCCCCAAGAGGTTCAAAGAGAAGCCAACCATGTCAAATCACCACCTTCTGCAACACGCACAGTAACCGCCATAAGTCCACTGCCCGTCTACTAACAAGTTGATAAAATCACGACCAAGGAAGTGGGAAGGCATCTACCCAGCTAACCCACTGGGCAGAGGCTTCAGCTGAGGGTCCCTCCTCGAAAAAGTGGGCACAGCTTAAAGCTCTCCCTAGCCCGCTTCCTTTGGGGTGCACACATCTTTCATCTGGAACAAGGTGGAAACCCTGTCAGTGGGGGGACCTTGTCTCCCAATTTCCTGGCCCTCCGCTGAAGTCCTTGGCCGAGAGTAGGCAGGCCGTCTCCTTCCTCCTCTGTAATGTGAGGCACGTAGCAAGGGCTGCCTTCCACCGCCACTCCAGGGCACCCCGGTGCCCACTCCTCGGCCTCCTCCCCCTGGCTCCTCCCCTGCCTGCTGCTACTTGCCCAGGAACCCTGCTGGAGGGTCAGCGCCCAGGTGAGGCAGGCGGCGGAGAAATCTGACGTTGCGGAGCCCTTGGCCGCTCCCCCCAAAAATATGCATGAATGGAAAGCAAATCCTGCGACCTGAAACAAGCCACTCCATCCTTCATCACTTGTCTTTCCAAAGTTGGCATTCAACAGGTAGTTCTCGGGACTTCCACCTGAGGCAGCCAGAAAAGCCCTCACCCAGCCCGAGGGGACCGCCCCTCCAGCCCTCGCACCCCCGGCCCACAGGAGGCCCGGCCCCGGCGGGCGGGCGCGCGGGCCGAACCCCCACGTGCGCGCGCCCCCAGCCGCGGCGCCCGAAGGCCGCGTCCCGCCCGCCCGGGAGGGATGCCGCCCGCCTCCCCGCCGCCCCTCCCTCGGGCCCCGCAGCCCGCCCGCCCGCGGCGGGGTCGGCGGGCGCAGCCCCCGGAGCCATCTTGTGGCGGCGCGGGGCCCGGCGGCGGGTAGCTACCTGCACGATCTCGCCCTCGGCGCTGAGCGTGGCCCCGGCCCGCGAAAAGCGGCCCGTGAGGCCGGTGGTGTAGGTGGTGTAGTCGCCGCTCGGACTCGACTCGAACAGCACCACCTCCACGAACGCCGTCTCCTTGGCCCGCGCCGCGCCGGGCCCCGCGGCCGCCAGAAGCAGCCCGAGCAACAGAGGCAGCGGCGGCGGCGGCGGCAGGCGGCGGCCACGGGGGCCGTGGGGGCGGCGGCGGCGGAGGCGGCGGCGGCGGCGGCCCGGGGCCCCTGGACGCCCGCCCGAGCGCGGCCTCATGGTCCTGCGGCGGGAGGGCGCGGAGGGCGTGCGCGGCCGGGCATAGTCGCGGGCCGGCGGAGGACCGAGCGCGGGCGGACGCCTCAGAGCCCCATCGCGGCAGCGGCGGCGGCTTTGTGGGTCGCAGGCTCAGCGCGGCTCCCCCAGCCGTCGCGCCGCGGCCCTTTCATCTGCTCCACGTGAGGGGTTATCCCCGCCCCGGCAGCGCCGTGACCCGCTCTCCCCACCCTCGCCGCGCTCGGCCTCAGCCGCCGCCGCCGCCGGGGGGAGCGGGAAGGCGGGGCGGGCGCGCCTGCGGCGAGGGGCGGGGCCCGGCGGCCAAGCACGCCCCCGCCCTCGCTGCGCTCCGCCCCCTCACTCTCGCTCCACGCCCCAGCCTCCGCCCCCTCACACTCGCTCCGCCCTCCAGCCT
>JAQZBX010064853.1:0-16401 GCA_029593785.1 Cabassous unicinctus | reverse complement strand
CCCCCCCCCCCAGCATTCTGGAGGTGGAGGCCGACCATTCTGACTCCAGAGACTACTCTGGTCTCACTGGGAAGGGAAACTTGACGACTGGGGGGCAGGGAGCCACACCTTTGGCTTTACACTTTGTCCTGAGGGTCTATAGGAGCCTGCTTCTGGCCCTCCAGCAACCCTCAGCCTCAGTTTTTTTCAGCTGTTCCTGTCCTTCCCACCTCTTACCAGCCTCATTTTCTCCGCCAATTAAGGGCTTGAGCTGAGTTGGTAACTGCTCTCAGGATGTCTCTGGTTCTGTTGTACAGCCTGTTTTGTTCTCTTTCTTCCTGCTTTTAAGGAAGGGGTAGAGCATCTCCCAGGTAGTCCTCCTTGACAACACCATTTTTGGAGGCAGGAAGGACAAAGGTGTAATCACTCATGGAACTCCCCGTGGGGTGGGAGGGAGTGAGAGTGTCGGAGGACCTGGTGTCCTCCCGGGATCCCCTGGCTCGGCAGGGCTGAGCAACTGGCATGGAGGTGTCAAGGGCTGGGAGCGCCCCAGTTCTTCTGATTCTCTCCTTGGGGACAACTACTGTGCAGATAGGGGACGGGACTGTTACACCCCCCTCCTTTGCTCCTCAAATCCCAATTTCCCAGCTCACAGGCCATTATTTTCCGGCCTTGTCCTTTCCTTTCATTCCCCTTGCTTTTAGGCAGGGAGGGACTCTTGTTCCCTTAACAAGATAGAAGAGGGGATGGTAGGAAAGAGTGAGCAGCCAAGGAAACCCGGGACTTCGGGAGAACTGCTCAAAAGCTGGTTTCACACGCTTAGTTAAGTGCGCCAAGGCTATGACTTGGGGTTTCACTGAAAACATTTGTCATGAGTGTAATTTCCAAATGTAAAGGCCGCTTGAGACAAAGGCTCTTGTAGGCATAAAGATACATAGGAGGTTGGCTGGTCGTCTTGTGTTGTCCGGGTTCTCCTAGGAGCTGGCCTCCCTCCTGGGCGGATGCGCTTCCTCCCCAGCCCCCAGGAGGCGCTGTGGGCGAAGCCGCGCGCTGCCGGCGGCGTCCCGGGGGAGGAGCCTCTCCTGCAGCCGCGGCCGCCTCTGCGATGACAAACCCGGAAGACACTCTCTGGCAGCTGGGAGTGTGCGGCCAGGCCGGCCCGGCCATGCAGTCCCTGGAGGTAGGTCTGGTTCCCGCTCCAGCGAAGGAGCCGCGACTGACTCGCTGGCTGCGGAGAGGCAGCGGGATCTTGGCGCACCTGGTGGCTCTGGGCTTCACCATCTTTCTGACTGTGCTGTCCAGGCCAGGAACCAGTGAGTGTGCGGGGCGGGGCGGGGCCAGGGAAGGGGCGGGGCAACGCAAGGAGACTCGGAGTTGGGGTCCCGGAGAAGTGGAAAGGCGGATTGTGGAGAGGTTGTAAGGACAGGGTGGTGCCCGGAGGTCTCGGAAGGGTGAGGTTTGGGGTGCTGGAGGGAGAGGGGCAGACGACTGAATAAAACTGAACCGAACGGTTCATCCTGATGGAGGATGCAAGTTAAGGAGGGAGGTCGAGGACCTTTTAGGACTGGGCTGAGAGTCGAGAAGTGCCAAATGGGGAACCCATTTACCCAATAGACTAATGTATATTGGCAGGGAGGCTTTCTTGTCTGCTCACTCTAAGGCTCCTTGGCTGCTCCGTTTTGCCCTGAGTTCCTGATTCCTGATTAGGGTTGGAGATGATGCACTGACCTTGTAGCAGGTTCCTTTGGGTTCCACCAGCCACAGGGACAGGAACAATAGTGCCCAGCCATCAGCCTGTTTTCTTTGATTCTCAGGTCTTTTCTCGTGGCACCCCGTATTCATGGCTTTGGCGGTGAGTTTGGGCTGCTTTCTGCAGCTGATTTGTTTGGATATGCCTACTTTCACCTCTAAGGAAGCATCTGACTTTCGAAGGCTTAGTTTTTCTAAGGCCCAGAGAGATGGAAGAAATAGCTAGGGCCCCATCTGTCCCTACAACCGATAGGAATCAGGAAACATGGAGGGTTGGCCCATTGGTAAAGTGTCAGGTGGTTGAAGCGGGGGAGAGGCTTGGGGGATATTTCTTTTTCCACTGGGGCCTGAAAGGAAGAAGGTGAAGGAATGTTCCCCAGCACACACACCACCTCCCCTCCCGCCCCCACACACCTCATGTTTAGGAGGAGGTTTAACATTTGCTTTTCCCAGTGGTTGAGAAATGGGAGTGACTGTCTACAGAAGTTGGAGGTGGGGTGGGGGTGGGGGTGGGGTGGTCATCATGAATGATGAAACTTCTACTCAATTATCGATTCCCAGTTGTTTCCAGAAATGCTGGCCTGTGAGGCAGGAGGTCCAGGCAGAGGCTCTTTAGCTCCTACCCCTTGTCCTGCTTGTTTGGATGAGTGAGCTCACCTACTTTCAGCTGGGCCTGAGGCTCACTGTCCCTCTCCTATGTTCACAGTTCTGCCTCTGCATGGCCGAGGCCATCCTACTCTTCTCGCCTGAACACTCCCCGTTCTTCTTCTGCTCCCGCAAGGCCCGGATCTGGCTCCACTGGGCAGGGCAGACCCTGGCCATCTTCTGTGCAGTCCTGGGCCTGGGCTTCATCATCTCCAGCAGGACCCGCAGTGAGCTACCCCACCTGTCGTCCTGGCACAGCTGGTCAGGGGCTCTGACCCTGCTGGCCACCGGCGGCCAGGCCCTCTGTGGGCTCTGCCTTCTCTGTCCCCGGGTGGCCAGGATCTCTAGGGTGGCTCGCCTCAAACTCTACCATCTGACCTGTGGACTGGTGATTTACCTGATGGCCACGGTGACGGTGCTCCTGGGCATGTGCTCAGTATGGTTTCAGGCCCAGATCAAAGGAGCAGCCTGGTATCTGTGCCTGGCACTGCCCCTCTACCCTGCCCTGGTGATCATGCACCAGATTTCCAGCTCCTACTTGCCAAGGAAGAAAATGGAAATGTGAGTTCCTCCAAACTCTGAATTCAAGTGGGACGCTTGCCTTGGACTTCCATGGTTCTTTGGCAACCTTCAAGGGACTCATTTAAGAGGTAGTAGGGGTTTTACACTTCTTGGCTGGGCCCAGGGTTGCAGAAACCCAAACTGCTATTGCTAAGGTGATGACTCAGTGGGCCAAAATGGGGACCTTTACTGGGTGTAAGTGGAAGGGTGTGGGGCATGTAAGCTTGTAGCCTCCACTCTTGATGAGAGACAGAAATAGTGGGGAGTGGTGGTGGTGGAGGTCATTTCTTGCTTGTGTGCTTGATGAAGAGTTGCATTCCTGTGAGTTATGAATGACAGCTATGGATTTTTTTGGATGACTTTTGAGAAAGCAGTGTGATGTGGTGGAGAGTCCATGGGTCTTGTTAAGTATGGTTGTCTTAGGTTCTGTTGTGCAAACTTAGGCAAGTTGCAGGTCTCAGGACCTCAATTTCCTTATCTGTAAAATCAATGAATGGTACTAAACAATCCATAAGTCCCTCCACCTCTAACATCCCGTGGCTGTCAGGTTGCTGTCACAGAGCACCCTCTCAGCTCTGGACCACGGGCTGGACCATTTGGCAGACTCAGGATTCTATTTTTACATTCATTCTCCCCTTCTTCCCTGGAGGGACAGCTCTGCCCTTGTGGCCCTTCAGGAATCTGTGCCGATTTGGCACCTGGACCAAGGCACAAGGGGTCAGGCTCTTGGAGAGAAGGGGCTCAGGTGAGGGTCTCCTGGACTCTAAGACAATAAAGGCACTAAAGTCACTTTAAAACTTTTGGAGGAACAAAAGGGCATTGGCTTAATTAACCAAGCCTCCAGCTCCTGGCTGCACCAATGGGGAAGAAGATGAATCCGGCAAAGAACTTCCTTCAGCCCACCTCATGGGAGCTCCATCAGGATCTGGGTTTGAGGGCTGCAGGATGGGTGTGCTCCTTCTGACACCCATTCTCTTGACCATCACATGCTTTGCCCCTTTGAAAGTTCAGGTTTTTGCCTTAGCACACAGCTTTGTGGAGCTGTTCTGGGGGGTGGATGGTCACTTTTGGAATAAAATAAGGGTCAAGGAAGTGGGGCAGGGCTCCTCTGATCCAGGAGAAACAAGTACCCCTGGTTCCCCTTCTCCCTTTGTCATCTAAACTTTCCTCAGTTATCAGCAATTGCCAGCTTTTTGACCCAGGAGGGGGCTGGCTTTGGTGCCAGCTGGCAGATGAGGGCTGGGCCCTCTTCCCTGCAGAGATCCCTCCTTGTTCCAGGCTGAACCTGGTTCCCCAGACTGCCCTGGGTGGTAAGGGCTGGATGCCAGGCTGGTTAACTATGGTCTGGCTCGGCTGGGGAGATGGGGCCTGCACAGATAAGGGAGCACTGAGGACAGCCGAGCCAGAAAGGCTGCTGTGGAGACAGAGACAGCTCAGTGGAAATTCTGGGGGCATGGGGTGCAGAGGCTGGAACTCTAGTTCCTGGGAGCAAGGGAAGGTATTCCTAGATGTCAGTATTTTGGATGTCCAAGGTCTTCCGAATAATCAACACTATGGGAACTGGGACTATGAGTGCAAAAGCACCCTCTGATTGGACTAATTTGGCCCCCCCTGGGTCAGATGGCATCTCCCGGAAGCCCTCCAGACTCTAAGCATCTAAAGGGAGCCCCGCTGTGCAGAGGGTGATTGTTCCTGTCTCCTTCATCACCCTCTCTTGCCTCTTAAACTGCCCAGTGTGGTTTGGACTCGGAAGAGCTGCGTGGAGGAGAGTCTCATCTACACCCCATCTCATCCCTGGAGCAATTTCATCTCTCCTTCCGTCCTGCCTCCATCAGCCCCAGTGCAGAGGTCTCATCCTGTCTACAGGAGAATTGAGAGGGCTGGGTAAGGGTCACCAGCTCACTCTGAGAGCCAAGCAGGCAACGCCGTAAAGCCTGAGCCTGCCTGAGGTGCTGCCTCCTCCCAGGTGGTGCGGGGGCTGGTGGGCGGGCGGGCAGGCGTGCTGACAGCCGGCAGTTTGCGTGGGCTATGCCAGCTGATGTCTATTCCCAGCCCTGGGAGGAAGGGGGAAGTCATTTATATTCTGCAGGAGGAAGGAGCCCCAGCTGCCACCTCTCTGACCGGTGGGCCTGGAGGGCAGGGGCACAGGGCAGAGAGGAAGGCACAGGTGGTCCCCTCCTGCTTAGCAGTGGCTGGCTGCCGTAGAGGGAGTAGGTCATCCAAGGGAGGCTTTTCCGGCAGGCTACGTTGTGGGGGGTCTTGCCTCCCCTCTTTCCAGCTCTCTCACCACCTGCCCTCCCACCCTGGGGCAGCAGCTGGACGAGCATTAGTCCTCAGTGCCAGAGTATACTCTTCCTCCAGCTGGGATCATCAAGGCTGCTAGCCCGTGTGCCTCCTGCTTGTGTTTCCCCTTTGCACCCCCGATTCCCCCCACCATCCCATATTAATATCCCCATCTGGGGCATTAGCGGGGCTCCTCGGCCTCATGGCCGTGGCCTTGGGGGAGAAACAAATGCCTGCCTTTTTGCCCTTGTCACTATGGTTAGGGAAAGCTTCTAGTAGTCATCCTGTTTTGCTTTTTTAAAGAAAGCCAGGGTGCTCAGATTAAAATCTGCGAGTCATTTGCACAAATTTGCATATCAGGCTCACCAAGTCCTGATTCTCAAGTGTGATTATTTCAAACTCAATCTTGAGGACACTAGAACTATAGAAGGTTTTTGTATCCAAATCCAGCATGGTAATGGGATTGCTATTCTGGGTTTGGATGCCCCTCTGAAGGAAGCCCCCGTCTTTCCCGTCACCACCCCGTCCCTGAGCCCCATCCTGCCCGGGGGTGGCAGTGAATGGCAGAAGTTCTTGCTGGGGAAGTGTGCCAGCCTCACCTTTTTGGCCCATCAGCGGCATGGAAGGTAGGCTGCTGTCTCTTGCCAGCCTGTGCCTCCTCTCTCCCCACCCTCATGGGCAGGCCACCCCTCCCCACTCCGACACTGGCTGGGCTCTTCTTTCTCTTTGTCCCCACCCTTCCACCCCCATGCATGGCTGCTGTGGGTCTTGTTTTTGAAACCTCACTGTGGGAGAGCCAGGCAGCCTCCCTGAGCCAGCTGGCGGCTGTGCTAAGGCCTGTTCGGAGTTAATAATAATCATTAGCTGAATGGTGCTGGGGCCTTTCAGCTCCGGATCTCTAAGCACTTGCAGGCTGAGTCAGCCAGCCCTCACCTCCCCCCTCCTCCTGGGCTGCTGAGTGTAAGAGGATGGGGAGGGAAGGGAGCCGGGAGTCTGACCTGCCGAGGCTTCTCTCCTCTGAGAATTGAATAAACTAATAAGGCCTTTGCACCTTAAGAGGGGGGTGGGAATAAAACAGTGTGTCTTGGCTGAGACTGGCCGTGGTGACTGCTGACCCAGGACTTCTGGTACTCCTGCTCCTCCTATTTACCTATCTTGGCCTCCGGAGGACACCCCTGGTCCTGACACCCCAACCTCAGCATTCCCGGAGCCCTTCTGCAAGCTGAGCGAGCAGGGAGGCTTCTGGTTGCATACCTCTGATGCCCCTCTGTCTGGCTGGCATAGAGAGCCTGTGTATCTATCATGGACGTAAAAGTGCTGCTCTAGGAGCTAGAAGATCTAACAACTCCCACGTGGCCATGGGCAGCTCACTAACTGCTCCACCTACCTCACAGGGATGTTGTGAGGGTTAGATGAGAGAATGAATGAATGTTAACAGGCATTGAAAGGTTCTAAGCATTAAACACTTGTAAATGGTGGTGTTATGACCTTGTCCTTATCTCTCTTTCACCGAGTCTGGCTCTGGGCTTTATGCTTCCTAGGGAGGCAGTGAACAGTTATGCTCCATGCTTAGGGGACCTGGGTCTCAGAGAGGTTGTGTTGCCGGCCATTGTAAGAGAGCACAGACACTGTTTCTTCCTGCTGGAGGCAAGGTCCTGGCCTCATCCACTCCTGCCAGAAATGCATGAAGGCTGTGACCCTAGTGAAGCTTGCCTGAGTTCTGTCTACCTGGTACTGACTGCAAATCTGGGAGTCAGTGCAGCTGCCCCCACGGTCAAGCCTGAATTTTCTGAAGCTGCTGGTCACCAGTCTATTCAAACCCCTCTTACCTAATTCTGCCTTGCTGAGAGAAAAGTGGGGCAAAGGAGCCAGGAAAGGACAACAGGAATGAGCACAGCTCTGCCCCCATTGACCCTCATTTGGTTTCCTATAGCCACAGGCTAAGCCCTACCTGCCCCGTGCCCTCGTGCCAGGCACTGGGGATGCAGAACCGTGAGAGACATAGCCGCGGGCCTCCAGGGCTCACAGTTTGCTTCCCTTCCTGTTTCGGGTTCTTGGAGTAGGATCACAGTCCATTCTTCCTCAAAGTGTGCACACACACCCCCACCCACCATGAAAGCAATTCTGTTTAAATTGGGACAGATAGTTTCCATTCCATCTCTGAGAACAGTCAGCAGACGGCCTGGAGTGGACGCCGAGAGGCAGGGGCAATGGCAGCACAGAGACCTGGGTATTTGGTTTTCATTGTAATTGCTTTTTTTTCCCTCCCCTTTTTCTGTCCTGGGATATAGGAGTGAAACACCAGTCAGGCATTGTAGGCATAAGCCCCAGCAGTTCTGGCCAGCACAGGCAGAGAAGACATAAGCTGAAAGACAGGAAGACATTGCCCCAGAACTGCCCTGGAGGGTGGTCTGGGCTTCAAGCAGGCACAAATTCCCTCAGTAAGATGACCCTCCCTCCCTACCACAAAGGCCTGGCCAGTCACCAGTGTGGGCAGGGAACAGGAGTCCCAGGTTTTAATCCACCTGTCACTGTCAGAATCTCCCACGTGATTATTTAACGTCTGCTGGAAGCAGATTAAGTAGCTGCTTCATGCTATTCTGTGGTACTAGAGGATTCAGCTCGGTCTCACTGAGCCTATGTGAGTGGCCCTAGCATCCCTGTCTTTAAAGCAGACCCCCCATTACCTCACAGTGCTTTCTCAGGATGTTTCTCGACGTGGGAAGTCCAGAATTGGGGTAGGCCTTTCTGATTAGGCCCACACCAGATTCAATCCTTGCCGAGTGAGGGAACAGTGGGAGGTGAAGGACTAGCAGCACAAAGCACTGTCAAGCTACAGTGCCCCCTGCTCCTAATCTGCACTTGGGTGCACACGCGCCCACACACACAAACAATGCCTCTAGCTTTGGGGACAATGACACTGGCCTTACATATGCCTGCACCCAGAAACCCTACTGCTCCAAGTCCTGGCTCATTGGATCTCTCAGGCCTTGGTTCCATGCCTCTGTGATCCTGGGGCAGTAACCAGGCTGGGATGAAATGGAAAGCTTCCGGGCAGGCCTAAGGATCTTTGCCACTTGATATTTTCTACCTGACCGAGTATAAGCCTGAAGAAGGGGCTTGACTTAGTAGCTGAATAGCCTTTCTCTCCCGGGAGAGGAAGCATCCAGCCAAGGCTCACTGTAGCCAGACCAGAAAAGCCATCCATCCTACTGAGGAGGCCTGAGCCTTTTCTGCAGTATGGGTGGGAAAGTACAGCTTCTCTCCTGGGTTCCCGGGAAGCAAGATAAGTGGTTCAAGAACTTCAGTTGCACAAAGGGAAGGAGCTGAAAGATCAGGTAAAGAGAACCTAGGCTAGCCAACCACTAAACGTTCATCTTCTGTTCTAAAAGGCAATTGTCATATTAGCCTCCCCTTTTCACCCAAGAGAAGTGCTACCTAAGAGGAGATAGGGAAGGTGCTACAAGACCTGGCAGACAAAATTGTACACCTTGACCAGAATCAAGGGAACTTATTATGGCTTCGGTGGTCGGTGAAGAGATTTACCCATTGACTTCCTTGGGATGATGGAGAGAGGAATATCAAAATTTCTTAGGGGAGCAGATGTGGCTCAAGCGGTTGAGTGCCTGCTTCCCACATGGGAGGTCCCGGGTTCGGTTCCCGGTGCCTCTTAAGGAAAACAGAAACAAACAAGCAAAAACAAACGTAAAAACCAACTCAGGGGAGCCAATGTGGCTCAGTGGTTGAGCACCAGCTTCCCAAATACAAGGTCCCGAGTTCACTCCCCAGCCCCCAGTACCTAAAAAAAAAACAAAAACAAACCTTCTTAGGCCAAGAGATAGGGCTTGGCACAGGCCAAACCGCAAGCCAGAGGTGAGAACTCCCAGGAGTCTTCCCCAAACTGGTTCTCTTCACCAGCTTCATCCCCTTGGCCAAACTGGCAGCTATAGCAAAAACTGCATTGAAAAGATGTAAAAAAAAAAAAGTAGACTGTGGGGGCACTCTCTCTGTCATTTCATCGACTACCAAAGTTGATTTTTCTGATGTGGCTGGCTGTGAGGTATTTCCATCCCTCACCACTTCAGATATTCCTCCTGAAGTGCAAAAAGCAACTTTCCACACAGAGGAAGACTGTCCTTTGGTCAAGATTTTATAAATGTAAGAAACTGGGTAACTATTCAAATTCTGATTATTTAAAATTTTTTCCCTTATGCCATTTCCTCTCCTCCTATGACACTTGCCCTGCCAGTAGTACCAAAGGATTTTGCATGTTCAAATTTAGTAGAATCCAGTCCAATTTCTGGTAAGCTGTATCTGTACCAAGAAAGAGGGATTGCATTCCTCCGTTCCACGCACTGCCTGGGATGTGCTAAATTGTCAGTGAACATTAACCTGTCGGTAAGATGAATACATACACTTTTAGCCCAAGATGGATACCACTTACAACATAATATCCATCTTAATCAAAATACTGTGTAATAATCAAAATATTGTGAAAGTGAGCTGCTTCCCACCAATTGTTAACGCAAGCCAAGCATTTTTCCACAGTACAGTCAGTAAGCTTGAACCAGACTTTTAAGAGCCCTCCGCAGAGGCTGCCCTCCTCCCCAGGCATCCAAAAGGCTTTCATTATCTACAGGCATTAGACCTGAATCATGGAATTTCTAAACTCTACTACCAAAGCCTCAGTGATATTTCTTTTGAGACTCTATCTCAGGGGTTGGCAAACTATGGCCCGCGGGCCAAAACTGGCCTGCTGCCTGTTTTTGTCTGGTCTGCGAGCTCGGGATAGTTTTTACATTTTTAAATGGCTGGAAAAAAATCGAACAGCATGGTAAAAGTATAGGAAATTCAAATTTCAATATCCATAAATATAGTTCTATTGGAATACAGCCACAATCATTCACTTAGGTGTTGTCTGTGGCTGCTTTGGGGCTCCAGCATCACAGTTGAGTAGAGGCTGCATGGCCTGTAAAGCCTAACATATTTACCATGTGGCTAATGATAGGAAAAATTTGCCAACCCCTGGTCTCTCTTAATGCCTAGATGTAGATCCTAACTGTGCCCTCATAACAACATTTAAATATTCTTTCCCTAGACAGGCCACATCCTTCTGAGGTAGAGTGAGCCTCAGCCACAGTCTGAAAAAAGAAATAAACCAGTCACAGACTATGCCAGAACAGAGACTCAAGCCAGGTTTAATGATCAGTGTCTGGTTTTCAGAGCCCAGAGGCTCAAAGGTTTGCCAGCCTGGGTGTACACAACGAGGAGGAACAGGGTCCTGGACATAGGGAGGCCCGCTAGCTTTGCCAGCAGGGCTACAAAAAGAAGTACAGAGGTAAGAACACAGAGAGAATTCATATCAGTCTGCTCTGCTCTCCCTAACTGGAATGTCCCTCTCCTGGCCCCTTCCTGGGAGCCCCATGAATACAGGCAAAGGAAGGAAAAAGAAAAAAGATCACAAATAATCACACAGACAGACTGTAGAGCCCTGCCACACTCTGTCTCCAGGGATACCTGCTTCCTGGAGGACATGTCTGGTTGATGGGTGGTAGAGTGAGGGGAGGAGGTGTGTCTCAGCATTTTCTTATAACCAGACAGGGCAGTTTTCTACACAGGGTTCTTGTGAGCTTACATAATGCTGAGTATTTAATCCCCCATGTAGATAGCCCCCTTTGGGGTTCTATCAACCCAAACCACAGAAGAGACTGCTCATCAGTTAGTTCTATCTCTGGGTGGGGCGGTGGTCAGGCACATCCACCAAGTCTATCCAACTAGGGACCAAACTAGCAGATGTAGTAGGGAGTCTTAGAGCCGCAGGGCCTTTCCTTATTCCCTAATCTAGGTAGGACTTTCCAAGAAAATGGCCCGCCTAGTCCTTAGGAGCTCAGCTGGAATGCCCCAGAAGGCCCATTTCATTTGACATTAGCTTTGAAGATTTTCAGACCTTACTTGGTACCTCATGGGAGAAACTGCAGCACAAAGATGAGATTTTCCCAGGTTCCTTGATAAGTCTGAGGAGTGAGCTCCAGTAACAAAATCCTCAGAAGTCTCTGGATTATAAGGAGATAACCTTTCCCTCCTGCCCCTTTCTTACCAGAGAAAAGGCAATTCAAAGCTGCTCAGCCCCCCTTCCAGTTTGCTTTGTAGTTCTTCATTGGCCTAATTCTGTCTTAACTTCTCAGACATATTGTCTTTAATCTAAGGAAGGTTTCTGAAGAGTTTGAAGAACCAGCTAGCTTCTTACCACCCCTTTCTCCCAGGGTCTTCAACCTGAGGTTCTAACTCCAACCTTTACAGAGAAGTGATTCAGTGCCATGGGTGACACTTCAGGGAGCTCAGAAATTCAAGTACAAGAGTTTGCGTTGTGGGGGAGCCTGGCGTGGTCACTGTCTCTCCTACAGGGCACACAGGTGGAGACCGTTCTGAGTGGATATCAGTGGGGACTAAGAATCACTGTCCTGATGGAAGCCCAGGTGCTGGTGTGCATGCATACCTATAAGCATGCATACCTATGAGCATGCAAGTACTTGAGCGAAATGCTGCACCTCTCTCTTGACAAAACCAGGTCTCTAATAAAGGATGGACAGCAGTGTTAAGATCCCAGGAACAGGCAGGGTGAAGATGTTGAGTTACTGTCCCCTTCCCTAATCTTAATAGGCAGCTGGATCCAAGGCCTTCTAGCAAGCAGCCCTCAGCCTCAGGGGAAAAACACCTCTTGGGACCTAAAGAGTGGGTTAGATAACTAGAGGACCTGAAGAACTTTCAGTGGACAGAGAACCTGGTGGGAGAGGGGAGAGACTGAAAAAGACCAGCATCAGAGACTATTTACCCTGCTCATCCCCTTGCCAAAGCTCAGAAAAGCCACCTCCCAGGATCTGCAGTATGGTCAAAGGGAGAAGGTAAAGGGAGCAGTCCCTCCATATCCAACGTATTCAGGGATGGAGTGGTGGGCTCCTCTGGCCTGAAGACCACAACTGCACAGACCTCTGGCTGAGAGAGGTGGGGGTGGTAGAACTTCCCCTCTGATAATTTAGTACCACTGACTGTCTTTGCCACAGGACTGATTGCCTGGAACTTTGTAGAGAGGGCAGAATTCTAAGCCACACTCCAAGTTGCCATTCTGTGGCAGAGACCACCCAATTCCAACACCTCGGACAAAGAAACCCCATGCTTTGGCTTTGCAGCTGGGGTGAGATCTCTGGGGGAGGAGCTATCTGCTTGATCTCTTCTATTCCTAAGCTCGGTCTAACTCAGCTGGGGCCAGACTTTGCTGGGCTCCTTCTCCCTTTACAGAGCAGCATATTAGGGAAAACTCAGCATCCCACCTGAGCTCTGGTAAGGAGACTGAATGAAGGGATGGCATACACAGCAAATCAGGCAGGTCCAGCTGGATGCTCCATAAGACAGGTTGGTTTACCCTCATCCCTTTAGTGGGAAGTGGCCCTACATCTCATGGCTATGGCAGGTAGCCAGAAAAGCTCTGCCTTCAGCAGCCCCCACCCTGGTCTGACACACAGGTGCTGGGAATGAAATGCTAACCAAGGGTTTCACTGAACCAAGAAATTAGCCGCTCTGAAGTCCAGCTCCTCCCCCCAGCTACCTCTTTTATGCTGGCACCTGTACCCCTCTGTGCCACTGATCTGAGGACAAGACACAAATGCCACACCTCACTTTGTTGCCATATCTGACAGGCAACGATGCATCCACCCAGGGCTCACTGGGCAAGAGGAAGGCATTGATGGGAAGTCACAGCTTTGGGAAGTGTTATTGATTGAAGTCTCAATCGTTTCCTGACTCATTTTTCTAGGTTTTCCATTTCCCCAGCTGTGAAGTGTGACTTCCTGTTTCCCCAGCTGTGAAGTGTGGCTTCTGGGCCAAAGAAGATACTACAGCTTTCCCCCAACATGGCTCCTGTGGAAGGCCCTCCCCCATGACAGGTGTGGGAGGGCAGAGATAGGAAAAAAAATTGTTTTTTTCTTCAAATGACTATCTCTTACAGAGCTAGGGATGACCTCGAAAAAGTTTAGGGCATCTGCTCTTCCTCCCACCCTTTTCTCTTTCCCACCCAACTCAGAAACGCTCCTGCTCCTCCTCCACCACATCCAGAATTTCCAGTGCTGTGGATAGGGGTGTAGCATTTGCCTGAGGATTAATAATCCGTATTTGAAAATCATGGCAGCCACACCCTGGTTGGGGCCTTACCTGCTATTTGTACCTGTGACCAATTCCCTTGAGGCTGGGGGGGGACCCACTCCCTCGGGCAGCCAGCCCTCTATTCCATCCCCTCACATCCTTCAGGGGAGCAATACCTCTCCTGGGGCAGAATCTCCCCACCAACAGGTCCTGCTCACACCACAATGGGTGTATCAGAGAAGACAGAGCTGACCGATTCTGGATCCGACATCCTCCTCTGGCCCTTGCCTGTCGCCTCAGGCACCGGCAGGGTATTGCCCGGCTTGAGCTTGCCGTTTTGACCCTGCCCTGGGCCAGCAGGTTCCAGGAAGGCCACCCGCCGGTCAAAACCATCATCTTTGTCCCCACCAGCCATAGGGTCGTGATTGGGTGTGGTGCTAAGCATGGACGAGCTGAGGCTGTCTCCCTGATGGCTGGAAGGCTTCTCGACACCCCGGCACCAGCAGCGGCAAGGGGTGAGGTACAGGTAGATGAGGACCAGGACCACACTGAGAATACAGCCCACTAGCGTGGTATAGGCTGTGTTGAGAGTATCATGGTGTCCGTGCAAGGTGAAATTGTACACTTTCAACTCCACAGACAGGGTCTCGTTGAAGGCCTCCCCCATGGCATAGCAGGTATACACACCCCCATCCTCAACCTGCACCTTCTGGAAATGAAGGCTGCCATCCTTGAACACTCTCACTGAGGTGCCATTGGCCACCTCCCCTAGCACCTGTTCATTGCTTGGTGTCATCCACACCTTGGTCATCCCCTGCTGTTTGGTGTCACACTTGATGGTCAAGGTGTCGCCCAGGTGGGCCTCCCAGGCACGCTCCTTGTACTCGCTGCAGTTGAGGAAACTCAGGTTGAAGACATTGTGTATCTTGTTGGAATTCATGCAGCACAGATCCTCCTGGAAGTCCGTCACGGAGCTCAGCTGCCGGTACTGCCAGTGTGAAAAGAGCTGGTAGAGCTCACAGTTGCAGGGCAGGGGGTTGTTATGCAGGTATAGCCCATTCTTGATCCATGCGGGCAGCTTCTGCAGGTCGGGCAAGGGTAAGTTCTTCAGCCTGTTGGAGGAGAGATCCAGGAGCATGAGTTTGGGTAGCTTAGCTCCTTCCTTGACCAGTTCCAGAGGGAAGCGGGAGATCTGGTTCTGGCTCAAGTAGAGTTTCTGCAACTGGGCCATCTCATCGAAGGCGCAGCGGTCCACCTCCGTGATGTGGTTATTGTAGAGCAGCAGCACCTCCAGTGCTTGCAGCTCACTGAACAGGAACTCGTCCAGTGTACGCAGCTGGTTGGAGGAGAGGTCCAGGTAGCGCAAGTTGGGTACTGGGGAAAAGGCCTCGGACGAGATGAAGTTCAGGTGGTTGTGGCTCAGCAGCAAGGAGTGCAGGTGGGTCAGGCGCGTAGGGGTCCACTCGGCCCGCAGGCGGCTCAGGTTGTTGTGGCTAAGGTCCAGGAGTGCTGTGTAGCGGGGCAGGGACTGGGGCACGTTGAGCAGCTGCTGCTTGGAGCAGCTGAGGATGTTGCTGGCGCACAGGCAGGCGGCAGGACAGCTGACCACGGGACGGCCAGCTCTGGCCACCTCCAGGAGGATCAGGAACAAGGACAGCAGCAGGAGCCAGAGGCCTCGCAGGTCACGCTGGGGTTGCATAGTGTCACTGGGGAGGTGGAGGAAGGCCACAAGGATGATCTGGGAGGGAGTCACCCGGGCATATTCTGGTAGGGCAAGGAAGGGTCACTTTCACTACAAGCTTAAGGGAGAGAGGATGGGTTTATGGTCACCGGGGACTGGGGGTGGGGAAAGGACAACCGGTTCCTCCCTCCCCACTCCCCACTGCCCCCCACACCCTTGGGCTAAGAAGAGAAAGGAAGAGATGCTGGGACGTTCCCAAGCACTGTGCGAGCAGTAGGCTCACAACACTGGGGCAGAGGAGGAGGTGGACACAGCCCGCGGGGCTGCGGTTACATGGGTGTGGGAAGGGGCGATGCGCAGGGTCAGAGGGATAGCCCGGGCCGGGTTTGGAGGCGGGGTCGGCGGGGCCTTTGGGGAGAAACTGAGGGAAGGTCAACCCGGCTAGGTAGGGCGCTTCGGAAAGAGACTGAGGGTCCCCGGGGCCTGTCGCGGCGGGCTCCCCCCAGGGCCTCTGGTCAGTGCACCTGCTCGGAGAGGACGTGTCTCAGCCCATGGCCGGCCCGAGAGTTCCGTCGCGGCCTCCCTCGGCAGCACCGCGCCGGCCTGTCACGGCGCCCGCCTGGCGCAGCGGCCCGCGCCCGGCGGCATCACCTGCTGCGGACTCGCCAGGCTCCGCTCCTCCCTCGCGCGCCGCCGCCTCCACCGCTGCGCCCGCCGCAGCCCAACGACCCCGGCCTCCGCTTCCCAGTCCGCTGGCCCGGCGACCAGCGGCCCGGGGCGCTGGAGGCGCCGCGATGCGCCGGGAGGGAGCGGCGTGGGGGCAGCGAGCACCGCGCGCGCGCCCGCCGCCGCCGGAGCCTCGGGGCGCGTGCGCGGCGGGGGCGGGGCGCACGTGCGTGTGTTTGTGTCGGGGCCGGGCGGGCGCGCGCGGGGTCGGGGTGTCCGAGCGCAGTGGCCCGTGACCCTGGCGCCCGGCTGCCTGCGGGTGTCCCTGCGCCGAATCATCCTCTCTGAACGTGGCCGGGGCGCTGAGCTGATGACGAAAACTGCCGGGAAGGGGGGATACTGGCCCCGCAGCCCCTCTGTTAGCTCCGCCACCTGCCCCCAACCCCTCATCCCACCCCCACCCCTGTGCCCTTCCTCCCACCAAAGCCCGCACTCTGGAAAACTATTTCTAACTGAAGTGCATTCGCTTCACTCGACTCTGGTGCAGGAAACGTCACCTGTCTTTTAATTTTCTAAAAAAAAAAAATTCTGGCTCAGCTCCCACCTGTCAGTGTTAGTGGGAATTCATTAGTCACGTCTTGAGGTTCCCGCTCTCCTCTCTGGTGCTCTGAAGCCTAGAAAATTTAAGGAAGGGCGTTTTC
>JAQZBX010064852.1:0-16419 GCA_029593785.1 Cabassous unicinctus | reverse complement strand
AAAAAAAAAAAATACATTAGAGGCACAAAAGAGCAGACTTGAATTGTTCGAAGACAGATTTAGTGATTTTGAAGACAACAACTCAATTGGAAAAGACAGGAGAACAGAAAGAGAAGAGAATGGAAAAAATGGAAGAGGGACATGACAATGTGAAACACAAAAACATATGCATTATCAGTGTCCCAGAATGAGAAGAAAATGGAAAAGGGGCAGAAAGAATATTTGAGGAAATAATGACTGAAAACTTCCCTACCCTTATGAAAGACATAAATGTCTATATTAAAGGACAATTCACCCCAAACAAAATAAATCTGAATAGACCTACCCCAAGACACCTAATATTCAGAATGACAAATATCAGAGATTAAGAGAATGATACTGAAAGCAGCAAGAGAAAAGCAAAGCATCACATACAAGGGAATCTTGGTAAAATTAAGTGCCAACCTCTCATCAGAAACCATGGAGGAGAGAAGAGAGTGGTATGATGTATTTAAGGTACTGAAAAAAACTGCCAGTCAAGAATTCTGTATCTACTAAAGCTGTCCTTCAAAAATGAAGGGGAGTTTAAAATCTTCACAGACAAACAAAAACTGATAGAATCTATTACCAAAAGACCAGAATTACAAGAGATACCAAAGGAAGTGCTGCAACCTGAAAGGAAAAAACAAGGGCAAGAGACTTGGAGAAGAGTGTAGAAATGGAGATTATTAGAAAGGGTAAAGTAAAAGGTAAAAAGATAGATAATAGTACGATATGACAACAGAAAGCCAAGACAAAATAGATGAAGTAACAAACGCCTTTATAGTAATAACATTGAATGTTAATGGCTTGAACTCCCCAAACAAAAGCCATAGACTGATAGAATGGATAAAAAGATATAAGCCATCTATATGTTGTCTACAAGAGACTCACCTCAGATGTAAGGACACAGCCAGGTTAAAAGTGAAAGGATGGAAAAAAGATATTCCATGAAAATAGCAACCAAAAATGAGCTTGAGTAGTGTTACTAATATTGGACAAAACAGATTTTAAATGCAAAACCATTATAAAGGAGGAAAAGGGTCATTAAAAGGGCCAATTCAACAAGAAGAAATAATTATATTGAATATTTATGCACCGAATCTGAATGCCCCAAGATATATGACAGACGCACTGGCAAAACTGAAGGGAGAAATAGATGTTTCTACAAAAGTAGTTTGAGACCTCAATATACCACTCTCAGTATTGGATAGAACATCTGGACAGAGGATAAAAAAATAAACATAGAGCTTGAATAATACGATAAATGAACTAGACCAAACAGTCATCTATAGAGCATTGCACCCCCAAACAGCAAGATATACATTCCTTTCAAGTGCCCATGGATCCTTCTCCAAGATAGACCATATGCTGGGTCACAAGACAAGTCTCAATAAATTTTAAAAGATTGAAATTATACAGAATACTTTGATCATAATGAAATAAGCTAAAATCAATAATGGATGGAAAAAGGGAAAATTCACAAATATATGGAGATAAACAACACAGTCTTAAATAATCAATGGGTCAAAGAAGAAATTGTAAGAGAATTCAGCAAATATCTTGAGATGAATGAAAATGAGAACACAACATATCAAAACCTATAGGACACTGCAAAGACAGTGCTCAGAGAGAAATTTATAGCCCTTAATGTGTACATTAAAAAAGAAGAAAGTGCTAAAATTGAAGACCTAGCTGCACACCTGGAGGAACTAGAAAAAGAACAGCAAATGAATCCCAAACCAAGTTGAAGGAAAGAAATAGTAAAGATCAGAACAGAAGCGAATGAAATTGAGAACAAAAAGACAATAGAGAGAATCAACAAAACCAAAAGTTGGTTATTGAGAAGATCAACAAAACCAACAAACTCTTAGCTAGACTGACAAAGAAAAAAAGAGAGAAGACACAAATAAATAAAATCAGAAATGAGAGGAGGGGCATTACCATTGACCCTGCAGAAATAAGAGAGATCATAAGAGGATACTATGAATAACTGTATGCCAAAGAACTAAAAAAGTTAGATGAGATGGACAAATTCCAAACACACAAACCACCTACACTGATCCTAGAAGAAATAGAAGACCTCAACAAACCAACCACAAGTAAAGAGATTGAAATAGTCATCAAAAGCCTCCCAAAGATGAAAAGCCCAAGACCAGATGACTTTACAGATGAATTCTACCAATCTTTCACAGAAGACCTAACACCAATCTTGCTCAAGCTCTTCCAAAAAACTGAACAGGAAAGAATGCTACCAAACTCATTCTATGAAGAAAACATCATCCCAATATCAAAACCAGATAAAGATACTACAAAAAAAGAAAATTACAAACCAATATCTCTAAGAATATAAATGGGAAAATCCTCAACAAAATATTTGCAAACAGAATTCAAAAGCACATTAAAAGAATTATACACCATGATCAAGTGGATTTTATCCCAGGTATGCAAGGGTGGTTCAATACAAGAAAATCAATTAGTATAATAAACCAAATTGATAAATTGGAGAAGAAATATCACATGATCCTCCTGATTGATGCAGAAAAGGTGTTTGACAAAATAAAACACCGTTTCTGGATAAAAACACTCCAAAAGATAGGAATAGAAGGAAGTTTTCTCAATATGGTAAAGTGCATACATGAAAAACCTACATCTGCATTGTAACCAATGGCAAAAGACTGAAAGCTTTCCCGCGGACATCAGGAACAAGAAAAGGATGCCCACTGTCACCATTATTATTCAATAGTATGCTAAAAGTTCTACCTAGAACAATTAGGCTAGTCCAAGAAATAAAAGGCACCCAAATAGGAAAGAAAGAATAAAACTTTTACTATTCATGATGACATGATCCTACATCTAGAAAATCCTGAAAAATCCACAACAAAGCTACTAAAATTAATAGACGAGTTCAGCAAAGTAGTGGAATACAAGATTAATATGCAAAAATCAATAATGTTTCTGTATACTATACAGAGGATGATGTGCATTCTGTGGAGGATATGAGAAAAAAATTCCATTTATAATACAGAATAAAACAGTCAAATATTTAGGAATAAAGTTAACCAAGAACATAAAGGACCTATATTCAGAAAACTACAAAACGTTGCTGAAAGAAACTGAAGAAGGCTTAAATAAATGAAAGGACATTCTGTGTTCATGAATTGGAAGACAAAATATCATTAAGATATCAATTCCACCTGAACTAATGTACAGTTTCAATGCAATCCCAATAAAAACCCCAACAGCTGTTTTTGCAGAAATTGAAAAGCCAATAATCATATTTATTTGGAAGGGTAAGGGGCCCCGAATAGCCAAAAATGCCTTAAGAAAGAAGTAAGTTAGAGGACTCTTACTTCCTGGCTTTACAGCACATTACTTAGCTACAGTGGTAAAAACAGCATGGCATAAGGATAGACAGATTGACCAATGGGACTGAATTGAGAATTCAGAAATTGACCCCCACATCTACAGTCAAGTGATTTTTGACAAGGCTGTTCAGCCCACCCAGCTAGGCCAGAACAGTATATTCAACAAAGGTGCTGGGACAACTGGATATCCACATCCAAAAGAAAGAAAAAGGATCGCTATCTCATACTTTATACAAAAATTAACCCACAATGGATCAAGGACCTAAATATAAAAACAAAAACAATAAAACTTCTAGAAGAAAATGTAGGAAAACATCTTCAAGATCTTATGGTAGGTGGTAGTTTCTTAAACCTTACACCCAAAGCATGAGCAACAAAAGAAATATAGATAAATGGGACCTCCTCAAAATTCAACACTTTTGCACCTCAAAGGACTTTGTCAAAAGGATGAAAAGGCAGCCGGCTCAATGGGAGAAAATATTTGGCAATCACATATCTGTTAAGGGTTTAATATCCATGATATATAAGGAGATCATACAACTCAGCAATAAAAAGACAAATTATCTGTATTAGTCAGCAAAAGGGGTGCTGATGCAAAATACCAGAAATCTGTTGGCTTTTATAAAGGGGTAGAAGCCTACAGTTTCCCGGCCATAAAGCATAAGTTACTTCCCTCACCTAAGTCTATTGCCACATGTTGGAGCAAGATGGCTGCCAATGTCTGCCAAGAGTTCAGACTTCTTGGGTACCTCTTTTCCTGGGGCTCCATTTCTCTCCAAGCTCAGCTGCAGTACTCTCTTCACAAGGCCAACTGTAGACTATCAGGAGAACAGCTCTGTCTCTTCTGGGGCTTCTGCCGTGTCTAAGGAGCCGTTTCTATTCCTCTGTGTTCTTCTCCTGAGTGTTCACTTCCTGGGTTCCAGCTCAAAACTCCAGCATCAAAACTCCAACTAACTCCTCTGTTCTGCTGTGTAGTTTTATTTGTCCCAAGGGTGTGGGGACTGTACATCCTACTGATGTGGCCCAATCAAAGCCCTAATCATAATTTAATCATGCCCAGATACAGACCAATTTACAAACATAATCCAATATCTATTTTTGGAATTCATAAACAATGCCAAACTGCCATACTATCCAGTTAAAAAATGGGCAAAAGACTTGAAAAGATAATTGTCCAAAGAAGAAATACAAATGGTGAAGAAACACATGAATAAATGTTCAACATCACTAGTGATTAAGGAAATGCAAATCAAAACTACAATGAGATATCATTTCACACCTATTAGACTGGCCACTATTAAAAAGCTGGAAAACTGTTTACATTGGAAAGGATGTGGAGAGATAGGAATGCTTATTCACTGTTGGTGGGAATGTAGAATGGTACAACCACTGTAAAAGATTATTTGGCAGTTCCTAAGGAAGTTAAATATTGACTTGCCATGGGACCCGGCAATACTATTGCTAGATATATACCCAGAAGTACTGAGAGCAGTGACATGAATAGACATCTGCACACCGATGTTCATAGCAGCATTATTCACGATAGCCAAAAGTTGGAAACAACCCAGTTGTCCATCAACTAATAAATGGATAAACAAATTGTGGAGTATACACACAATGGAATATTATGCAGCAGTAAGAAGAAGAAATGAAGTCATGAAACATATGACAACATGGGTGAATCTGGAGGACATTATGTTGAGTGAAGTAAGCCAGACACAAAAGGACAAATACTAAATACTGTATGATTGACCTATTATGAACTAAATATATTATGTGCAGTATGAATATGGGTAAAATTGCATATATGACTGTTTTTCTTTGAAGCTGAACAAATGTAGGTTAATACTATAAAATGTTGATATCAGACCAAAAACAAACAAACAAACATTATACTAAGTGAAGGAGACCAGACACAGAGTACTACATATTGTATGATTCCATTTATATAAAATGCAAATATAAATCAATGTATAAAGATAAAATTAGATTGGTGGTTATGTAGGGCTGAGGAAGGAATGCTAAGGGGTGTGGAGTCTTCCTTTTTGGAGTAATGAAACTGTTCTAAAATTTTTGAGTTGATAAATATACAACATTGAGATTATGCTTAAAGCCATTGATTATACACTTTGGATAGATCATATGGTATGTGAATATATCTCAATAAAACTGCTTAAAAAACAAATAAAATAATTGTGCAAGAATAGCCAGACACAGCAGCTATGTACATCAGGGGAAAAAGAGATATTGAGAGTGAGGATTTTCTTGTTTGTCTGTTTTTTGTTTATTATTATTACTGAAATAATGAAAATTCTTTCATAATGTTTGAAGTGATGAATGCACAACTATGTGATTATACCAAATACCATTGATTGTACACTTTGGATAAATTGTATGCTTTATTTGGCCCCTCTCAATTAGAGGTGGAGTGGGCATCACCATCACAGAGTCCTCAGGATTGGGGAACAAACTGTGGACTAAAGTAGACTTACTAGTATTCTACTATAGACTTATGTGATTCTAGCAATGGAATAAAGATCATTGATGTGGAGGAAGTGGCCACTGGAGGTTCTGGGAGTAGGGAGAGGGAAAAACAGGTATAATTCAGGGGCATTTTGGGGGCTTGGGAACCGTTCTGAATGACATTACAGTGACAGATACAGGCCATTATATATCCTGCCATAACCTACAGAATTGAGTGGAACAGAGTGTAAACTACAATGTAAAGTATAATCCATGCTTAGTGGCAATGCTCCAAAATGTGTTTATCAATTGCAAAGAATGTACCACACTAATGAAGGATGTTGTTAATGTGGGAAAATGTGGGAGGTGTGGGGAGTGGGGCATATGGGAATCCCCTATATATTCTATGTAACATTTATGTAATCTAAGTATATTTTAAAAAATAAAATAAAATTATAATAAAAAAACTGCAAAAAATTGCATGCTTTATTAATATGTATCAATAAGGTTGATTTTTTTTAAAAGTAAAAATTTATATGCCCTATGACTGATATTTTCATGTCTAAGTATTTACACCACAAATTCACACATAGTCATTTTTTCAAGAATGTTCTTTGCAGTATTTTTGTAAAAGCAAAGGGTTTTATAATAGCAAAGAATGATTTTGATACATTTATATAATAGAATACTATTATATTGGTAAAGCTATTGATAAAGAATTGTTCCTAAGACATGTTGAGAAATAAAACCAAATTTGCTGAAGATTTTTGTGGTATGCCATTAAACCTCCAAAAAATCTTATTGGACATATTATGATTGTATATTCAGTGACTGTCTCTGGAAGGACAGTCAAAAAAATTAGGAATGGGGAACCAAGGTGGCTCAGGCCATTGGGCTCCTCCCTCCCGCGTGGGAGGTCCAGATTCCGTTAAGTGCTTCCTAAAAAGATGTGCACATAACAAACATACACAGAGGGCTGATGGCGGGTGCCAGCAGCAAGGGGGTGGAAGAAATAGAAACAAAACAAAACAAAACAACAAGAATGGAAGTTTTATAAACTTGTCGTTCACAGTTTGGTTTGCTTAGCCCCCCAGAATCACCGGGGAGCATGTTGGAAATGCAGAATCTCAGGGCCTCACTCCAGGCCCCTACAACCAGAATCTGCATTTTAACAAGATCCAGAGTTTGAAAAGCACTGTCCAGGGGAAGGCTTCAGCTGAAGGGCAGCCGTCCAGCACGGCCTCCAGTGTACTGCCTGGACTTTGGTCTCTTCCCATTCCTCTCCCCCGCTAACTCACTCGGTTTCATGTCACACAATTTACTCCTCAGCCTCTCACCCTTCTTAGTCTCAAAATATTTCTGACATGCTGTCTATTACGGTCTTTTCTCTGTCAGCTGGATTTTTTCTTCCTCTTGGGGAGTAAATCTTAGTAATGTAAATTCTCCCTCACTTTCTGGGATCCCTGCGACCCTGGGGTCTTGATAACGCTGACTTGACCAACACTCTGGAGCATGCGGATGGGGCCTGCGTGGGGGAGCAGATGCTGCCTACTTGGCAAGGCTGAGTTTTCCTCTGTGACTGTGTGGAAAGGGTAGCTGGGCTGTAAAGGAGGAAGGATAGGATTTTTTTTTTTCTTTTGTTCATATTGTATTTTAGGCAGAAAAAAATTTAAAACATTTGAAGGTTCATTTAATGGAGGGATTTATCCATTGATGCTCAAAGCAGAACTTGAAGAGGTTTAACTTTGGGAGCTTTACAAAATAGCATAATTTTCTTCAGGGGTCATTGGAAGATGAATTGATATTATTAGAGAGCAAATTAGCCAGGAGGGGCTCAGCTGGTCTAGAGAAAAGCCATAGCCAAACCAGGAGGCAAGAGAAGAAATATAAAAAGATGGGCATGGAAAAAAAAATCCAGCTCTGATAAAACCTGAAAATTTCACTTGCTTATATGGTTGTTAAACTACGTGATGTTTCCAAAGAATAAATGAGCCTGAAGCCTACTACAACTCCACATGACCTTAGAGGCTTCTTTTAGCAACTCTAAGGCCATTCAAGAAACTCAGCATCCAGATGGTTTCTTTAAGCTGCTCTTTGGCTTAGGGAAATGAGTTCCATTTTGTAGACAGCATTCCTTGCTACCAAGCTCTAACTTTCATGGTCACACATGCTCTTCAGTGCATCACCTCCTGTGTCTAAACAAGTTACACTGAACATCAAAGATCTGCCTGTCTCTACTTTCTGAAGAATTTCCTAAGCACTTTGGACCTACAGGCCAATCAAATCCCATCTGTCTAGCATAGTTTGATGCCACAGACATCACTCTGCAAGGCACTCCCTGCTGTAGGCAGAGAAGGGCAAATGGGACTTTTTGCTAATGCCTATTTTAAATATTATTTGTCCAAAGCTTTTCATTCCCACAACCACAAAAAGCCATATCAAAGCCTGGACTTCAGTAAAGAGTTGCTCCAAAGAAATGTATGTTGATATTATTAGATAAGATTATTTTAATAGTATAGCTCAGCTGTCTCTGATGCTAACTCATAACAGCAGAGATCCTATTCACCAGGTGCAAGATAATAACCTATTGTTGGTCTAGAAATCTTTGATACTTCTAACAATTTTCTCAAATATACATTTGTGAATTATCCTCAAAGCATAAAAAACCCCAGGATTATGATGTGCCCTGTGTTATATATAAAGTCTTCAATGGTCTAGATCTGTGGTTTACAATCTTTAGTTTAGAAGTAAATTCTTTTCTTCAATTGTAATTTTTGATAGAACCCAAACATTTAGAATAGAAAAGTGCAATAGGGGGGCTCAGATTGGCACCTGTTAAGGCTGCCTCTCACGCCATGATACGCTTTGAGGTACAATTATGCAGTCCTGAGGCTCTATGGAACATGATTCGAAGACCACTGGATTAGATGAAAACCAGTTTTAATCTGGTGTTCTTCAATTTCCCTATGTTCTTTAGTTCTCCTGTTAGATCTGTCTACTCTTGAATCCATGAGTCTTATCATTCATAACAGTTGGGTGTTTTTTGATATTAGGAGACCCATGCTTTTAAGTACCAAGCTTTCGTTCATAAACATGTGGGTTAAAATCTTTCCTAAGTATATTATAAATTTCACAATTTCTTTAAAGAGCATACTAAATGAAATATTACTTTTTCCTGACTTAGAATCATCTTTTTGGATCTGTAATATATGCTATAATACTGGGTAGTTAATGCAATCCAGTGGAAATATCATGGTCTTTGGAGTCCATCAAGTATGACCCTGTCAACAGCTGTGCATCACTGAGCAAATTATTGAACCTGTCTCAGTCACTTTAAAAAAAAAATTGTAATATTAAAATGATACCTAATTTGCAGAGATCGGTATTAAAGTTGTCTAGAATAATGCCTGCCACATAATAAGAACCAAATAATTTGTGTTTGTTAGGAGGGGAAGCATTGATAAAAAATGCTAACTATATACTCAAATCCATACTCCCAATCTAGGAAGTGAGTTTCCCATCACCCCTTGCAATTGTCATGACCATGAGACTAAGCTCTTATTGATGGAATGTGAGTAGAAGTACTGTATGGAACTTTTGCTGCGCTTGCCTAAGAGGACATATCTAGCCCTGGATTTCCACTCCTGCTCTCCCCATGATGGCTGGAATGATGACCAGGTGTTCACACATTGAAGATGGCAGAGCCACTCTCAGTCTTGGTTTTAGAATGGGTGTGGGCAGTCATTCTCTGACATGGAATAGTCTATCTGTAACCTCATATGAGAGAGAAATAAACTTTTATCTTATTTGAGCCATTTTGCTTCCTACTTTTCTCTTTTTTTCCTTTTTTCTGTTTTTCTTCTTCACACAACGACTTCCTTCAAGCTTTTTAAAGCTATTTCCTCAGTATAGGAACCTTCAAACCAAGAGCTTGAGACAAGGGCTTGCATAGAGGTAGATTGTTTTGGAATTAATGCCAAGAAACAGATGAAGGGGCCCGAGAAGAGTGAAATGGAAGAGAAGAAAAAGCCCATCCAGGGTGGGCAAACCAGGCAAGGGGATTTCAGGTTTTACCTCCATTCTGCCAGTCACTGCATCAGTGTTGTCCACTACTAGACTAAAAAGGTGGTCGTTTATTAAAATGAGAAGCAAAGAACTTCATGATTTGATGGACCCACTCCCATTAGTCCATCTACATGCTTATTCCCAAATTATCCTCACCTCTGTCTTTTAATCTTATTCCTCCCATGTCCCTGATTAATCAGCCAAACTATTTGCCACTGCTCAGGAGCTGCTTTGCTGCCTACGGTGCACAGAATGCCCAACCTTGCTATAGGGTGCGAGGAGTCTCTGCCATGGCTGTTTTATTGGGACTTTTATCTAATCATCATGGATACCTCTAGCACCATCATATGTGCTGAATCTTGCTGGCAATGACAGGGCCACTTGCACAGAAGCAAGAGAGATCCAGTTGCATGATCCATTCTAGAATCCCATGCTGACAGTCTGTTATATACGGTAATTTCTAAGTACCAACTGTTCTAGCTTAGCATGGTTCCTCGGAAAAACAGCCCGAAAAAAGAGCTTGCCAGAAAGTCATTCATTTTGGAGATGATCTGAAGAATAGAGGTCAGGGACTGGGAAGAATGAAACTGGAAAGTAGAGAAAGCCAATCCACGGGTCATACACGAGCTTCTCACCAAAGAGGGCTCAGTCTCGGCTAGGGACCCTCTTAGCCTGAATTTCAGTATTGTCCACCATAGGGACAGACAAGGGGAATATTTATTCACTGACTTATGGGTCAAGGGTGGCTTCCAGGAGTGTTAAATTAAGGTTTGCTTATGCACAAGAGTAGCCTAGTGGGTTTCTTTTTATGTCTGATGTAACAACATCAGAGAAGTCTCCTGGTAGAAAAAGAACCTGTGGTGAAACCCAAGAGAGGGGTTTTCAGGTTATACCTCCATGCTGCCAGTCACTGCATCCTCTACTAGAGTAAAAGGGCAGGGACAAGACACACTTGATGCAGGTATCTTATTTTTCCTAAAGAGAATGGTCCCAGCTGGCTATTCTTCTTTAGTAGCAATCATAAAGTAATTGCTACTGCTTTTATAATTTTTCTAACTATTGCTTTTTTTCCTATTATCTATTATTCCTCACTGCTATTCATGTGCTTTTCTATGACACTATTTCAAACTCCCACTAATCTTCTGTTTCTCTTCCACCTTAAGTTTGAAAGTCAATTGCATATTTGGTTAGGATTGTACATGAATTAAGTGTAAACAGGCCCTGAAGTGATTTTTAAAAAGTACATTATCTTATGCCTTTTGATATATCTATTCAGCCACCCAATGGCCCTTTATTTCCTCTTATTTTATCACTTTCATTTATGTTCTAGTAAGGTGAAATGATCAGCTAGCCAAGTTATTACTAAAATGCCTTATCATTTTAACATGGACTGTTGTTATAATCACATAATACACATTCTTCTTTTATTTTTTCTTCACCATCTTGTCATGATGATGATGATGATTTTGTAAGGACATAAAAAAAATTTAAATGTTGAAGCTAGTGACCTATTATAGCAGATTGCTAAGCACTATAGATTTATTTTGTTATTAATGAAATTAGTACCAAGACCTTGATTTGGTTCAGGTTCATTAAATTGAAAAAATAAAAAATACAGTTAAGTTGCGCATACAAGGGCAATGTATTATGAATGGAACTATCAATATGGTATTTCCAATATAGGTTCCCAGAAAACAAAGATACTGCTTTTGACAATGAAAGATTTAAATGAAATATCTGCTTCCTCCAAACTAATTTACAAAAAAAGTAATAGGGACAAAAAATAATAAGAGGATAAAAAAGAAATTCAGCTTCAAATGGCATTTATCTTTGGTACAGATTTTAATAGTTCAAATTAAGCAAAGAATAAAATGCAAATATTGATTTTGGTGCCAGCTGGATTTCCAGGGTATTTGAAATGTTTAGAAAACCTTCTGCGCATTTCATTTCTTTTTTATTTGGACAGCACATTGTTGCCAACATTTCTTTGATTTGCACATCTGGAATCACTAAAACATAAAGCTGGGAAGAGCTGCCTGTGATATTTTGTTTTCCTGATTAAGGATCAGAACCTTGACCTCACCCAGGGGTAATTATCTGGGCATGTTAATGAGGAAATCCTGACGGGTGATGACAAGATGAAGGCTTATGGAATTGGTGGCCAGGGTATTTGGAACTGAGTTTGTCGTTGTACATCTCCGAGTTTTGTGATGTGCTGTTGAAGGTATCACACTGCCTTGGTCAAACCTCCTGGGTCTCGTGTCTGCTCACACACAAGGTGAGTCATGGCCCTCCCCTCTGATGCTGGTCAGAGTCTCCTCCACCCAGGCATTAGATGAGAGAGAGAAGAGTACGGCCCACTCTCTAACCAGTAATTCACCCCAAGTGCAAATACAAGATACACAAGTCAACGGTGAAGTGCTATAGAGGAATCACCTTCTAGCTCCAGGGAAAAGAACAAGAAAGAAGATGGAGACTTTACAAAGCCAATGTATTAGGTGTATTCCAGGAAAGTAAAGAGAAAAATAAAATGGCAGTAAGTTTGCTTTATTGTCTCAAAGTCTCCCTTTAAAAAAATAGCTCATGTAAAAACAAAATTTAGGGATAAATAAAGGAAAATACATTGCTTAAATGGTCCTTCCTCTTATGTCATTTAAGAAAAATAGGAGTATAAATTGTTATGAACATTTTGGAAAAATAGTTGGCAATGTTTATTAAAGCTAAACATAACTATGACCCAGAAATTCTATTCCTGGGTATATATGGAATAGAAATGAGTGTTTATTTCCACCCAAAGGTATGTACAAGAGTACTCAAACCAGCTTTATTTATAACAGCCCCAAACTCTAAATATCTCAAGTATCCATCAACAGTAGAATGGGTCAATGATTTGTGGTATAATCATAGAATGGAGTATTTAGAGCAACAGAAAGAACAAACTGCATACAATAGCATGGGTGAATCTCAGAGACATAATGTTAAGTGAAAAAAGTTAGACACAAAGGCATACAACCACAGGATTCCATTTATTCAAAGCTCCAAAGTTGGCAACACTTGTGTATTTTGATCAGAGGTTCCATCAGTGATTATCCTGGGGTTGGATGTTGACTGGTAGGGAACATAGGGGCGCCTTCTGGGGTGCTTGAAATGCTCTATATATTAGAGTTGGTTATGGAGACATACATACATTTGTTAAAATTCTTCATGCTGTACACCTAAGATCTGTGCCCTTTACCAAAAGGTATACTTCAGTTAGAAAGAAAAAAAAATCATGGTGGTGAACTCTAATCATACATAATCAAGTGGGAAATTGCTTTTGAAATTAATGACAAAGTAAGCCATTATCCTTCTTAAAGGAAGTTACACTATAAGAAGAATTCTAAATTAATTATATAGACATTTCTGGACCCAAACATCCACATGAATCAACTCAAACCAGTCACCTTAGAGGGTACTGTTCCAATTTGCCAACATTGCTCTCTCATTATTGGAGTTTCTTTTTAGGGACTGCCTTTCTAAGGGATCAGATATTTGTTCTTTGAAAGTATCTTAACGTTTTTTGCTTGATAAAAATAATTTGAAACCACTCCAGGATGTACAGAGGATTTGCAATATGATTAATAATAATTTTGGATGTTGTTCAAAAATCAGATATGATTGACTGAAAAATAATGAGAGTTATTATCTTGTCTGGCTCAGAAATTATGCCTGAAGCTGATTCCAAAGAGAGACTCCTAAAATATGTAGGCCATTGTTAGTATCAATGATAAAAGTCATGGTTCACTAAAGCTCAACAAGTTTGCACAGTCAGAAAGAACTTGGCTGTTGGGACCCAAAACAATTTTAATCCAGGAAACTAAGCAGCTCCATATTTATTTAAGCAATTCAGACAGGCATTTGCCATTGTTTAACCTTATTCTCAGGTAGTGTCACCACCTTGATGTGCCGTAGGGTAAGGAAATAACCTGAGGGTTTTATCTGTAGTCCAAAAATTGTCTCATCCCTCTTTTGAAAAAATAAATAACTCCTTTTTCCCTTCAGGAGTACTGGGCTTTGTGTCAGTGACTTATTAGTCACTTTAGCTACATTTTCTAATCATCTATTTTGTTAAGTTAACTTAGTTTGCATCCTTTGTTCTCACATTTTTCTCACTCTTCCATTTGAAAAAGTATTAGACAAAGCCTTCAGACAAGTTTTCATGTTTTACTACCTCCCTGCAGGGTGATATTGAAAGAGGAGTCTAATCTTTCTAAGTCTCAATTTCCTTGTTTGCAAAATGATGGTGATATAATGCCTAACCTGCCAGATAGCTGGGAAGTGTTTAAGGAGAATTCTTGGCCAAAGATCAGGGGAGATGTCCTTCTTTTTGCTAGGCTCTAACTTAATTAATCAGCTCATTTTATAAATCAATGAGGGGAGAATTCAGAGCTTTAAGATGAGCCCAAAAGGATTTTATACAAGTCCTTTCTGTTACTGCTGAAGATAATATTAAATATTAATCATATATTTCCCACATTGGATTCTCAGTCATCTCTCTGTCGGGAGGTTTCTTTCTTTGAATTATATATATTTTAAAAAGTTAAAACAGAGGAGGGTTAGAGTGACATAGGTACCCTCTGGTCTCTATTTCCCTAGGGGCTAGATGACTCACCACACTGTTTTATACTTATCTATGCTTTATATAAATAATTGAGAGGGATGAGATCCAATTCCATTTCTTCATTTCTTATGTGGGGCCCTGAGATGAGGACTTCCTCTCTTTTCTAACAGAAGAAAAACAAAATAGCCAACATGTAAAAAAAAAAAAAAATAGCAACATGACACAGGGAAAGATACAAATATTTGGAAGACGTTTCCTTTCCTCTATATAACTTACATAAAGCATTCCTTTTGGTTGGGAATACATACATGCAGTGAACTTTAAGGTTAATACATTTCTATTTTGGGCTGTTTGGTCCAGATATATCATAGCAAAGGTTTAATTTCCTGAGTATAAACTTATTTCAACTCAGAGACCACCATTTACAAATACTTAGTATTACTAATAGATATTTGCCTTGTTAAGCACTCAATTTCTGAATGTAGGGACTATCCTTTTTGTGTTAGCTTCTTAATACAAAACCATTCGATTGGTCCAGTTCTGTTTGTTCTAAATTAAGACTATCCACACACTGAGGTATGTTCCAGTTTGCCTCAGCTATTCAGATCCAAGGGCAACGCTCCTGGACTTCATAAACATTAAACTCAAAAACTACATTCTCCTTCTGAGGTATGCGAGCTTCCTTCCAAAGAAAGTGTAATAAATTTGATCTTCCTATCTTTATAGGCACTGAGAGAACATTAATTGGTTTAATTAAAATGGCACAGATGTAATTGCTAACCTGATGCTAAAATTCTAGTCTTTTATTACATTCAAGCATTGGTCTGCTATGGTAGCCAGTGGTCTGATATGACAGCAATGACAGTTTGTTTGCTTTTTTGGTTTTGTTTTTAACAACAAATGCAATAAACAGAATTCTAAGACTCCCAACTTAAATCAGTAAAACAAACTGACTGTAGTTACTGGTGTGCACAGTGATGTTGTGACCAGTTCAAGAGTTATTAACATTATAGAACTGGTAAAAATAAAAAATAAAAAATAAAAAATAAAAAAATAAAGATAAAATAAATAAGTGAATTGGAACTTCTAAGGGCCACTACTGTTACTTTTGTAGTGGAACTCCAACTATAGCAAAGTTGGCATAATGTATATTAAGATTATCTCATAAATCTGAAAGCACATTTTTAGTCTCTCTCATTCATTCTCTAGCTCTTACTAATTCTTTTTCCTGTATGGGCCTGAAAATTGAAGCCATGACTCAAGTTGAAGGAAGTTTCCACTTTTATCACTTCCATCACACCCAGTCTGCATCTTCTTTTCTCTGATGCAGGGTGACTTATTGGCTGGCTCAGTTATCTACAGTAGTGTATGTTAAAGAACGAGTGTGTTGTGGTACTATGCCAAAGGCCCCCTAGTTGGCTCCCTAACTCCTCTACTTGGGAAGAGCTGACTCTTTGCCATAGGAGGTGAAAAAGGCTGCCGGAGTCTATTCTAGTTGGATGGCCTCAGAGCAAAGGGGGGATGCTTTGATTACTGAAGAGTCACCTAGACTCATGCAGAAACTTGAAAGGAAACTTCAACCATCTTTCTACTTGACATGCTTCATGTTCCTTGGCCCCCAGAACCCACAAGAGCATAAAACATTGAGCCTTTCTTTCTTTATCTAATAGTCTAAGTGACCCAGATCTGAAGTATAAAAAAACAATGTCTTTGAGGTTTTCACTCAAAATACCAGTGAATACTACTGAATATTTTGTCATATTAACCGAAATATTTAATGTAAAATTAGGTATTATTGAACATAATCTTTTACCTTATTTTTATAGTATTTATCTAGTTCTGGTTTAGAATCTATATAGAAAAATTATCATTGGCATTTGTTCCAATCCATTGATTATCTGTAAT
>JAQZBX010064851.1:0-16423 GCA_029593785.1 Cabassous unicinctus | reverse complement strand
GAAGAATCTGGTTCTAGAGACAAATGCCTGGGTTCAAGTCCTGGATAGGCCTATTAAGAGCTGTGTGACCTGTAGCAAGTTACATAACTTCCCTGGGCCTCAGTTTCCTTCTGCATAAAATAGAGATATATAGTACCTCTTTACAGGGTGTTGGGAAGATTGAGTTGATATATGAAGAGTACTAAGAGCAGTGGCTGGCACAGAGTAAGTGCTCAATAAAGTTAGTTATTTTGGTTACCATTATTTTTCTTTTCTGCAAACCAGTTTCCTAACACAGAGCCCTCCCATTTCTTGTTTAGAGCCCCTTGTTGAGTAAGGAGTTCCGAGGGAGGCACACAGCAAGGAAGAGATGACCCAATTGGGTGTGTACCCCAAACTGGACACACCAGTCTGCCGTTTAGAATTATCCTCATTTCCCTCCCAGTTCCTTGCACTCCACATATTCCTAAAAAGTTCCAGGTAAGGGAGCTTTTGTAACTCAAAATACTTTAGAAAAACAACCACCACTACAATCCTGATATTTAGAGATATGTTATCTTCAATTCTAATTAAATCTCTAAGCAGAATGAATTTTGGGCTTTTCCTTAAGATTTTTTTAATCCCTCACACATCCAATCCTGTATGAAAGCCATGAAAACCCTGCTATACTTGTTACTTAAAAAATGAATTCTGTTTGGTAATGAGGATATGGGGATAATGACTCCCTAACTGATATTGTTCTTAAGTTTGGGTGGCTTAGAGTGGGGTCCATCTGTACTGCCACCTGTGCACCTCTTTATCAGCATGGGAAGCCAGGTGGTTGGAAAACCCATCCTCATGGAGCCTCTAGGGGTGAGCTAAAGGGTAAGAGGCCTTGGTCCAGAACAGCCCCTCCAGAGGTTTCTCTGGGACAGCCCAACTGTGGTTTTGTCCCAAGGCTGTCTGCTTGCTCAAGTCCACCCAATCCAGAAAATCTCTAAGGCAGGAAAATGAGGTCCTAGAATGGTATCCAAAGGGGCACAGCCCAGAGCCTGCCCTGGAGCAGACGCCAGGGATCAGCAGCATCAGAGGGGAGCAGAAGGGGAACCCTGGCGCCGGGGATGGAGGGGCACCCTACTGAGCCACGGGTGGGACCCCCTGCACCTCCCTACCTGGGCCTAGCAGCGCTGCCTGCAGGGGCCAAGGCAGGAAACATGTCCTGGCTCTCTCAGGAGCAGGACCACACAGGACCCACGGGCCCCATGACCAGCCTGGCGGAAGGGACGGCCTGTGTCAGCTCCTCTGGAACTGATTCTCTGCGTGGAGCCTGCACCGCGGCACTCTGTCAAGCCGCTGGCCAGCTCTGGCGCCCAGCACTGCCCCTGGGCCCGCACTCCCACGCTCCTTCCACTTCACTTCCAAATCCGCCCCGGCAGCAGGGGCTCCTGACTAACCACAGACCCGCTGGGCAAGAGGGGGACCCTCCCTCCTCTGCAAACTCCATCACCCCCTCTTCCCATGGGGTGATGGGTGGGGGGAGGGGAGTGAGAACTAGTTTTACCCTCTCAGAGGTGAGTGAAGGGGGATAAACAATCCAGAAGTCACCTTCAGTCTCAGGGGAGAGTTTTCCGGGGAGAGCTGGGGTGGGGGAGGGAGGCAGCCCTTCGGCTAAGGCGGGGCACAGCTGGCAGAGCAGAAGGGGTGGTCGCTGGGCCAGAAGGCAGGGGCGACAGGCAGCACTCCCCCCGCCCCACCCCGCACAGCCCCCGCAGAGAGAGGCGGCGGGAAGGGAAGGGTCCGCGCAGCAGTTCCGAGGAGCGGCGGGGCTGGGGGAGGCCGGGGAGGCGGGGGAGGGGACACGCGGGGCTGCGGCGCCGGGACGCGCGGGCCCTGCACTCACGTCCTCTTGAAGACGCCCCCGAGGGCGCTGCCCAGCAGGAGGCAGAGCTGCTGCGAGAAGAAGACCCAGGAGATCTGGGGCAGCGAGCTGTGCGTCTGGCAGCGCAGGTCCAGCAGCGTGGGCCCCAGGAAGGCGATGCACAGGCCGAAGCTGAAGAAGACGCTCCAGTAGGTGAGCGTGGGCTGCAGGTTGCTGCGGAACAGCCCCGACACGCGGCCGTCGCAGCCCATGGCCCTGGCTCCCGGGCTCGCGGCTACAGGCTCCCAGCGAGCGCGGGTGCCCGAGTGCCGCGCCGCCCGTGGGAGGGCCGGCAGGGCTGGGGAGGCCGGCGGCCGGGAGGGAGGAAGGGAGGGGCGGGGAGGGGCCACCCCGTGAAGCGCCCCGCCCTCGGGCCCGGGGAGCGGCGGGAGCGCGGTGGGCACCGCGTCTAGTCCCGCGCCTTCCTCGTGCAGTGCCGGGCACGGGCATCCACCTTCTTCCCAAACACACAGGCTCACCCTCCCCCGGCTGCAGGAGACCAACCAGGTGCCGCTCTTCATCCCCACCTCCTCTCCCATCCAGCCATCGTCTCACAAGTCTCCTTATCCAGCGCCCTGGGGTCAGAGGGCCCTGGGCGTCCATTTAGAGCTGGGCAAACTGAGGACCCGAGGTGCCCTGTATGTACACAGAGAGGTTAGAGAGCGGGATCTCCCAGCGCTTCGAGTAGGCTCTGGAGAGTCGTCTGCCCCCAGACACCAATCTGGTCTGAGCTTCAGCGGTGGAGGAAACCCCGAGCCCTCATCCCTTAAACCTAGGGCCTTTCCCGATGGGCTTCGAGCCTCTGACAGCGCCCCCTCCTCTGCCTTCGGAATAAAATTTTGTATGTACATTTCCACCCCCCTGAGGAGAGTATATATCGCTTTCATCAGAACCCTGAAGAGGTTAAGCACACTGCCATTTACACGGAAAACCCTAGAAACTTAGCTCTGGGCAGGCGCGGGAAGGAGGAGGATGTACTTGTTCTGCCCAGGACTCCATCTCTCTCCTTCATCCTAGTTGAAGGGGAGAGGGTGTTGCTGGGATGGAAGGATGATGACCTGGAAGGATTCTGAATAATCCTCTAGGAAAGAAGAAGAAGAAGAAGAGTTCCAGGGAAAATTGCTTTTCCACTGGAAAAAGCGGTGGGGGTGGGGAGGTGCAGGAGCGGTGCTTGGCCAGCAGAGTGGGAGCGCTCTGCTCAGACCACACCTGCAGCCCTGGATTTTATTTCTATGCAGGTAAGGGACTGAATATTGAATTGGTAGTGAAGAGTCTCACTTTATTTTCGTCTACTTTCTATTTTTATTTGAAAACTTCAAATAAAACACAAAAAATCTTAAGTATTCAGCCCAACGAAGTTTTACATATGTTTACACCTGTGTAGCCAACACCCAGCTCAAGGTATAAATGCTTCTTACGCTCTGGACCCTGGGGCTCCTCACTCTGCCGGGGTCACTCCTGCAGGAGGGAGCTGAGCCAGTGCGGTGACAGCTGGGGCACATGGTCTGGGAAAAGCATGAGAGAATTTCAGGTGTTTTGGAATTCTATCAGAGTGGCAGAGAGGACTCAATCAAATGTGGTGGTTAGGATTTGTGTTTTTTTTCCCACAGGATAGCTTTTGACTTAATTACAATCACAAGCACCGTGCAGGCCTGTCGTATCACTGATGAATAAGTAATTGTCATCACCTATGGACCCTGGGGCTCCCCTCTTTGGTGTTCACAATCCAGGAGGGAAGGGAGCAGATCCCGGGGAGCACTGCGAGGTGGGACCGGCACCTGCGCTAGAAGTCAGCTGCTCTGCCTCCTGCCAAGTTGTCTGGGGATACCCACTCACCTACCTTCTCAGCCCTTTAGCCCTTGTCCCTGTGGTGGCAGGTGGTCGTGGTGCCCTGGTGCCCATCACTACTAGAACACCTGGGCGGAGGTGACACTGTAGGGTCTCACTGCTCCAAGTGTGGTCCTTCCGCCTAGCAGCAGCCACATCCCCAGGGAGCTTAAGAATGCAGGCTCTCAGGCCCCATGCCATCGTCCCCCTCCCTCCCCCCCAGACCTACAGAATCAGAATCTGCATTTTGAAAAGCTCCCCAGGTGATTGATAAGTACCTTTAAGCCTGGGAAGCCTTGGTAAAGGGGACCTTCACCTTGAAACTTATCACCCTGTACTTTTTAACAAGGTGACAGTTAGTCATAGGCCTGCTGGGCAGTGGGCAAGGCCCTTGGATTAACACAAACAAGTAGAGAAGCAAGTCCAGCAAGGAGGCACATTCTGGAATGGGGTACTTTAAAGGCTGGAGGGGGAAGTGTCTAATTCTGCCTGGAAAGGCTTCGTGGACCAGGTGACTTCTGAGCTGGGTCTGGAAGGATGAGTATGAAAAAGTTTTGCTTACTCTGTCTTTCTTCATCTCTTTCTCTATCGTGTCTATTTTCCAGCATAACACATTGTGTGTCCACCTCCTCCAGGAACCTTCAGTTACGAACGCCACTGTTATCTTCTTCCTTCTGCCATCTCCCCCACTCCCACAGCCAATGAAACCATGATTCTTTTTTTTTTTTTTTCATTTTAAAAACAACCTGTTGAAGTTTGTCATTCATACATGAACATACATGAACAGTAAGTGTATAGTAAAAGTTGTGAACTTACAAAACAAACATGCATAACATGGTACAGGGCTCCCATACATCACCCCACCACCAATACCTTGCATTGCTGTCAAACATTTGTAACAAATTATGAGACAACATAGTCAACATACTACTACTAACTATACTAACTGCACTTATACCTGAAACCATGATTTTTAAGAACTGGACTCTATTAGGAATATTTCTAACCCTCTCCCCAGCCCCACCCCCACATGCCCTACAGAATACCTGGATAAAGCAACTGAATTATTTGCACAATGCCTTTTACAGTTATCGTTAGCTTTACATTTACACGTTTTATCTTCCAATTGTAACAATTTCCCCAAGGGCAGGGGCTGTTTTATCTTTCCTTTGTGCTGTGCATTTGTGTCCACTCCTGGCCAGTACCCTGTGGTCATTCGTAAATTTGAGAGACAAATAGAACCTTGGATGGTCCCTTAACTGCTTGGACTCCTTATAAATTGGAGGGGAATTATGCATGTCCCTCACAAGCTCTGGAAAGCAATTTGAGACCCCCAAATATGGAAAGATGATGGATAGATTGGAAGAAAGGATCTGAGGGGGTGAAGGTCTCTCAAGCTCGTCATTTGCTTGTGCTATACTGAGTGATTTCTACCCATTTGCCTCCGAGGTCACCACCCCTGGGCAACCTTCTCTGACCTGGCTGGGGAGAGTTATGCACCCCCTCCTTGGGGCTCCCAGCCTATCACATTGCTAATTATCTGTTTACTGTCTCTCTTCCCAAGGGCACGGACCCTGTGGTTTGCTCATCACTGAGTGCCTAGGTTTTCTGATTCCTTGGTGGGAGCTGTTTGCACTACACTGGTCTCCTGCCTTACACCTGGAAGCTGATAAGAAATAAATTACCTGCACAGCCTAGACCACAGGTGATCTACATCCTGGAAATACACAGGAGAAGTAAACAAGATAATATAACACAGAGTGAAATAAGAGCTAGATACCCTTAACACTATCCTTTTACGAGCCTCATAGCTGTCCAAATTCCTCAGTGTATAAACCCATGTGTACATTTTATTTCTATTACTGTTTCTTTTAGAATTGAAAACATTCACTATAAAAGAAATGTATAAGAAAAAAGTTCTGATTATTGCCAGCCCAGAGGGGAGTCACTGGGGCGAGCCTGATTTCATGCTGGCAGGATCCTCCAGGTGACCACAGGCTGCCCTTGGTCCCCAGTGCCCTCTGGTCACTGCTTCCAAGACTCTCAGGAGACCAGGCAGGAGCAGTAGAGTGAAGTCTCCAGTTCAAGGTCACTTAGCACATCCTGCAGTTCCTCTGACCATTCTAGGGCATGCAGCCAACCCCTCAGATTTTGTCTTCTCAGCCCCCACTCCATCACTCTGCTGGCCCGAATGTGGGAGTGCATTGGCAGGCTCTGTCTGGGGCTGGCATGGGGCAGGTGGCAGTCAGCTGGGTGCCAAGGGCTATACCCAGACGGCCCGAACACAAACATGATCGTGAACATGGCAAAGGTTTGTGTATGTGTGTGTGTGTGTGTGTGTGTGTGTGTGTGTGTGTGTGGAGGAGCCTCCTTGACCAAATATCTGGCTGAACCTCAGTGCAGGGGGTGTTCCCTGCAGTGTCAAGGAGGATGGGAGGGACAAGAGTAAGTGTGTCAACTCAGAAGCTTCTTAGAGTTAGACCAGTGGCCACACACATACGCAGGAGAGAACAGGACAGACCTGGTGTTTGATTGGTGCTCAGTGTGTTACTAAGTGCTGAAAAGTGCTAGTTGAAGCTGATTCTGAGCATTAGAAGGACTCTGAAATTACCTAGTGCAACTTCCCACTCAGGAAAATGGAATCCTGTTTACATTTAACATCCCTGCAGGTCTGCTTAGCTTCAGCATGAGCACCGGGCTTGGAGGCTCTGGGATCTGGGGTGACCTGTGAGAACCTGAGCTTCAGGTTCCCCTCTCGAAAATAAGGAGAAAAAACTTACCATGTGGTGAGAAAATGTAGACAGAGCCTGTAACACAGGACCTGGTGCACCAGGTTCTCAATCAATTCTCATTACTGACAAAAATATAAAGAGCAGCACAATTGTGAGATTATTATTTTATTCCATTGCTGGACAAGTCTAATTCTAAATCTAAACATCAGCAAGTTCTCCCCTTTCATGGAGCCAAAATCTTCCTCCCCCTTCAAATCAGTCCTGGCTTTGTACAGTTGATGGGTGTCTCTCCAGCTGTGTCCCTGCACCAGCAGGTCGGCATCTCCCCCCTCACCCCAGACCTGCTGAATCGGGCTGTCTGGGGTGAGTCTCAGGAGGTTCTGATGCAGCTAAAGTTTGAGAATCACTGCCCTAGAGCCACAAATAGAAAGTCTAATTCCCATTCTACAGAGAGAGCCTTTCACTGTTTGCAGACTACTTATGTTCACCCTAAATTTCAATGTTTCCAACATCATCCTCTCCAGTTTCTTCAACGATTCCTCGATTGCCATGGATTCCACACCCTTCATATTCTTCTCTCCCTGCCATGTCATCCTCCTATTGTCAGTGACCTTTTAAAAGGTGTCTCCCAGGCAGGGCTGGGGGGCGGTCTGAGCAGCACACAGCGAATGGATTTGCTATCTTCTCTGCTCTAGAGAATTTGACAGCTACTTATCCAGTGCCCACTCTGTGCCCTGCAAATGACGTACCGTAACTTGACATTTTATTGAGGTTAAATTTACATTGAAGTGCGCATATCTTAAATGAACAGCTTGATGGAATTCTACATGTGTATACAGTCATGTAACTACTACCCAGATCAAGATACAGAACCTTATCAGCACCTTCCCCAGAAGCAGTTGTGTACTCGCTCACCATTATGTCTGTGAGATTGAGCTATGTTGTTGCGTGTAGCAGTAGGTCATTCTTTTTCATTGCTAGGTAGTATTCCATTTCATGGATACCCCACAATTTGTTTATCCCATTGACTACTAGTGGACATTTAGATTGCTTTTATTTTATTTTATTTTTTATTTTTAAAGATTTATTTATTTATTTATCCCCCTTGCTGCTTGTGCTTGCTGTGTCCATTCGCTGTGTGTCTTCTCCATGTCTGCTTATCTTCCCCTTGCTGTGAGGTCCCGCTGCATCAGCCCCTCGCGCCATGCAGGCCGGCCTGCCCTCACAAGGAGGCCCTGGGAAGCAAACCCGGGGCCTCACACATGGTAAACGGGGGCTCTATCGGTTGAGCCACACCCGCTTCCCTTAGATTGCTTTTAGTTAGCTGTTCTAAACATTCTCATCCTTGTCTTTTGGTAACAAGAAATAAGCATTTATTTCTATTGTGTATACTCCCAGAAATGACTCCCTAAGTCACAGGACAGTGTGTATTTAGCTTTAGTAGATGCTGCCAAACAGTTTTCCAAAGTGGTTTTACCAGTGGATACTCCCATAACAGTAACGGCTGCCCTGCATCCTTGCCAGCACTTGGCATTGTCAGTCATGTTAATTTTCACCATTTCCTCATGGCTAATGCTGTTCAGGATCGTATCATTTGCTTATTTACCATTTGCATATCCTCTTTTGTGAAATGCCTGTTCAAGTCTTCTGCCTACTTTTTTATTTTTATTTTTATTTTTTTTTAAAGATTTATTTATTTTATTTTATTTATCCCCCCCTTGCTGCTTGTGCTGCTGTGTGCATTCACTGCATGTCTTCTCTGTGTCTGCTTATCTTCCCCTTGCTGTGAGGTCTTGCCGCATCAGCCCACCGCACCGCTCAGGCCGGCGTGCCCTCACAAGGAGGCCTCGGGACGCGAACCCGGGCCTCCCATATGGTAAGCGGGGGCTCTATCGACTGAGCCACACCCGCTTCCCTCTGCCTACTTTTAAAATTGAGTTATCTTTCAAAAATTTATTTAGGAGTTCCTAATATATCCTGCATATGAGTCCTGTGTCAGTTGCACGTATTGTAAATGTCTGCTCCTTGTTTGTACTTACTTTCTCCTTAATTTTCACAATGATGCCGTGCAGTAGGCATTATTGCCCCATATCATGGATTAAGGGGACTGAGGCTCAGGAAGGCAGAGTAACTTCCTGAGTCACATAGCAAGTGAGTAGGGAAGCTGAGTTTTGAGCACAGATCTCCTGACACCAAAATCTGGATCCTTCCCATGACGCCATCTGCCTTCCACATTCAGCCCCGAAAACTACACGAGCTTATAGCCGTTAGGCTCTTCCCCCATGGAAATCATTATTGAACCAAAAGTCTTCCCATCTGGTGTATGTGTAGCTGATTTTTAAAATCTAAATGCAAGACTCGAGACACGTGGAATAATAGAAAGACCCTGAACCCGGGAGGCAGACTGGCCTGGACTTGGATTCTGGCCCTTCCACTTGGCTACACCCACCAAGGGCAGCCACCTCGACATCATAAGCCTAGTTTTCCTCAACTGTAAAGCGTCAAATTCTTACGCAGTTGCTGTAGGACTAAATGAGGGGACACACAACGTGCCTGGTGGGGTAGCCACTGCATCGCTGCTCATACTTGTTAGTTGCCTTCCCCTACGCAGGTGGCTCATTTATTTTTGGTGTGGATTCCTCTTCTCTGCCGACGTGCCTTGTGCCCTGTCTCAGCCACCCAGCAGGGGTCTGCCCCTCCAATTGTTCCTGTGTAAGGATGGCACCTCACCTTCGTGAGGTATAGTTACTGTGAGTCATCCAAATCATTGAAAAAACTATGGCACACAACACACCACTTGTCCCACCTCTCCTCTGCCTAATTAACCTCTCCTGCAGGCCCAGGTTAGCTATTCTGCTGGGAGCTCCCTGCATGTCCGGGGCTGCCTCAGGTACCTGCTTTGTGTTCTTCCATCTCTTCACTCACCACCGGCCCCTGCTAAGCAGCCCATAACCCCAATTGATTGTCAGCTCTTTGCGGATGGAGATTGAGTCACACATTAATCTCTGTGTCCCAGGGGCATGGTACAGCACATGCCTGGCACATGGCAGGCTTTCAGGAAAATATTAGCTGCACAAATATATGTTTAATTAATATAACCTTCAACTGATGGAAAACTCTGAGGCAAGAAATAATATTTCATGGAGGATTTCATAAAGGATGTACAATTCATCTATTTAATCAGTAGTTCTCACACTTGGCTATGCAGTATATTAGAATCACCTGGAAACTTTAGAAAGCCAGACTTTCTGGTGGTGGAGTCCTTCACTGGTATTTCTCAAAAGCTCCCCAGGGCTTTCTAATGTGCAGCCAAGGCTGGAAAGCTCCGCTCCAGAGAATCTACATTTACCACCTGAGAACCGTTTACATATCCTGTACCATTTAGGCCCCTCACTGAAGTGCCTTTATTGAGAGATACTTTGGCTTTATGCCTAGACTGAGTGACCCTAGGATATAGCTATGTGAATCCTGTTACTGGCGTTATCGCGGGGATGCTGGTGCCAATCGACCCTTTTAATGAAGGCACACGGGAGAGATTTCTGTTGGGCATCGGCACCAGGGAAAGCTGTGATTGTCCTGAGCAACTAGGTCATGTTTCTCTTACAGATCCTGGGGATCATTTAATTAACACTGTTTTCCAAGGTTGTAGTAGCTGCTGGAAAGCTCATGGCCAAAGTCATGGTCCATCTTTATCAACTACATAGAATTTTATGGAATGTGCATTGCAGGCTGATTTGGTTCCTCTTTATTTTCCATCATTTTCTCTTCACCCTCCTTTCCTCATTTTTTCATAAAAATTCATTTTATTGGCATATGATTCACATGCCATAAAATTCAACCTTTTAAAGTATATCATTCAATGGTTTTTAGTATATTCACAAGGTTGTGTTGTGCATCAATCACTATCTAATTCCAAAACATTTTCATCATCTCCCCAAACCCCATACACATTAGCAGTCACTACTCACTCCTCCCTACCTCCGGGCCCTAGAAACCTCTAGTCTACTCTCTGTCCTAATGGATTTGCCTATTCTGGACATTTCATATAAATGGACATACAATATGTGGCCTTTTGTGTCTGTTTTCTTTCACATACCATAATGTTTTCAAGGTCCATCTACACTGTAGAATGTATCAGAATTTCATTCCTTTTTATGGCCAAATAATATTCCACTGTATGGATATGCCACATTTTGTTTTTCCATTCATCGGTTGATGGAAATTTGGGTTGTTTCTATTTTTTGGCAATTGTGTATAATGCTGCTATGAATATTTATGTACAAGTTTTTGTGTGAACATATGTTTCACTTCTCTTGGATCTATAGCTAGGAGAAGATTTGCTGCTAGGTCATATGGTAATTCTATTTTTAACTTTTTGAGGACCTTTCCTCATTAAATTAAAAAAAAATCTTGTATGTATCTCTGTAATCCACTGCAAATCCCTCTTTTTTTGCAATGAGGCAGAGTATAAATAAATAAATCACAAAGTACTTCCAAGCCATCTGTGCTAGAATTTTGCCAGGATTCTATATTGAGCACTTTGGTCCATAGTTTCCAGAAATAACTTCTGTCTCTCTGTGAAAATCAGAGCATTTTCTCATTTCCAGTGTTCACATTATTTACCTAGCTTGTTTTTCAGCCTTACCTGCAAGATATTTCATGACCCTTGTGTCTAATTCACCTGAATCTGCCCCCCAGAACTCATCTACAGGCACCAATGCACCCAGCCTCCTCCTTCTCATCTCTCTCATGATGTGCTTAATTTCTTTTATCAAAGGAATTCATGCACTTGGTTAAAAATAAGCTAGAACAGAAGTAACTACGGTAAACAGCCCCTACCTCATCCTTCCTCCCCCTAGCCCTGCTCCCCAGAGGCAACTGCTTCCAACTCTTATAGCTCTTTATTCTGTGAGTTATTTCCATATCTGTAAATAATATGCTTATGCTGCTGTTTCTTGATTTCTCAATTTTAAACATCCTCTACTGATTTCATCCAAGCAACCCACCCACCCTACTCAAACATGGCTATAGGGCTATTTTTATTTAATTCCTTTGTGATTATCTTTGTTGCTTTAAGTAACACATTTAAATCTTTATTTCTTATTTCATCCGCTATTGATAATAGTTTTGACTGACTAATTTTTAGGATAAGGATATCCTGTTCCTTTGGCTCTCCTTCAGGAACTTCTGTCATCTGAACATTTACTTGATATGTTCAATGATAACATTTATATTCTAATTTCCTAGCCACAGTTAGGTCTTCTGATTCTAAAAGCTGAAATCCAGTAAATATTGTTTACATTTCGCTACCAAGTAAATATCGTTCATTGCAGTCACACAGTGCCTTAAAATTGCATTTCTTTTCTTCTATTTCTTTTCGTTTTTCAGCGTTGAGTTATCTGTCTTCTCCTCCTCCTTCTTTTATTTCTTCTCCTCCCCACCGCCACCCGCGTGTCACTTCTCCTTCTTTTTATGATTTGCCAATATAATTTCCTCAAGTTTGTTTCCAACTTTTCAGCATATCGGGTGCTCTATCTATGAGGTTCCCCTTTTCCCTCGACCTCTCACACCTGGCCCTCTGCCCTTCTGCTCTAGCTTGGGCTTGTTGCTCTTCTGCCCAGCAGCCTGGTCTCCTTCCTTTCACTGAAGGATGCCCTGGGTTGGTCCCACTGTTTTCTGGTTCTTCCCATCCTCCTTTCTTTTCTTCCTCTTTTTCTCTCTCTCTGTCTTTCCTTTATGTCTATGCTCTCATTTTGCTGCACCACATCTTCGAGTAGTTTCTTAAGAAGAAGTGTGTGGTGGGTAGACCTTTTGAGTCCCTTATGTCTGGAAGTATCTTTGCTCTGGCTTCACACTCGAATGGTAATTTGGGTGGATATAGAATTCTTGGTTACAAATTGCTTTTTTCATAGATCATTGAAGGCACTGGTCTTGCCTTTGCCAAACGAGAAATTTCACATCAATGGTGCCTTTATGTGGCTCTTTTATTCCTTCATTGTGTTGGGTTCTTGGTGTCCTCTTTGAATTTGAAAAATTTGTCTTTTAGTTTGGGGGGATTGTTTTGTATTTTTTATTTGAGAATTTCTTCCCTTCCGTTTTCTCAGTACTCTCTTTCTGGATATACTATTATTCAGATATTAGACTAACTCTTTAATTCTATTACCTTCCAACACCGTCTATTGAAATTTTTACTTCCATAACCCTTTCTTTAATTTTCCATAGTACACATTTATTTTCAGAGCCTCCTGCCCTTGTTTAGGGATGCAACCCATTATTGCTCTTTCTTATGGAGAGTTTTCCCACCATTTATTTCTCTTTGACTCTTTTCATGCTAGGAGCTTTTTACAAATGTCTGGTGGTCTTTGTCTTTTCATATTTCAGAATAAGACCTGGCTGGAAAGCTGGGAGATTTCCTTTCATTTCATTTGGGCAGGAAGCCAGCACATGGGGGGGCAGGGGGACTCTAAATAACAAAATGGGACGGATCCCTGGCTGCCCTGAGTGCTACTTGGGAATTGACTGCTGTGCATATCAATCACTCTGTTTTCAGCCTGGTCTGCCTGTCCTGCTCTTCTCCCCTTTCCAACCTGTGGCCTCTTGGAGGTCTGAGCTCCCTGCATTTCTTCTGGGGTTATGCACAACCGCCCCCTGGGCTTGTAGTCTTCCAGCTGCCACTTCTCCCACCTGCTTCATCAGTGACCACACCTCTCTCCGTTTCCCATCTCCCATATATTTGTGGAAAATATTCATCTGAGGCTAGCCTCTCTTCTGTTCTTATCATTGGAGAAATATACTTGCCTTCTTTGCTCTCTTATCATGTTAGTGGGGTCACGAAAGGAGAGACGACAAACGTGTAGTCAATAGTCTATCTTTAAATGGAAATCTTCAATCCCCCTCTTTTTTATTAGAGAAGTTGAAGGTTTACAGAAAACTCATGCAGAAACTACAGAGTTCCCAGATACCCCCCCTATTATTAGCACCTTGTTCAGGTCCCTCTTAATGTATCTGTTTTACCTTTTTCAGAATGAAATCCATTCTTGAAATAGGAGAGTGAAACAAATTAAGAGTTTCATCATCATCATAAATATTTCTATCATGGAGATTCCTGAAAGGCAGGGGCTTCTTCTTTCACTGTTTGGCTGCTTCTGTTCCACCTGTTCCGTTACCTGGGTTCCTCATTTCAGATGGGTCTTCCCCACCCACGCAGGTACCTTGTTAGACACCTTTATGCCTTCACATCCAAATGGCAACTAGTGTCTCTGCCCTGTCAATTCTAAGTGCAGCATGTTTCTTGAATTCCCCGCTCCAGCTCTCTGCCTTAGTTCTGTGGTCTGGCCCACAGTTTAGGTTAGGGCAAGCTGTGTCTCCTGCTCTAAGTGCAGTAGCCTAACCTGCCTTGCTCACTCTCCTCTGATCTAGCCTCCACACGCTCTAAATTCAGACCTGCTTGTGTCCCTCATTTACATCAAAAGAGGGAAATTTTAAGCAACTAGTATCCCCTCTATGGAAGGTTATTTGGCAGTATCCATCAATATTCTAAATCTGCCCCATTTGACCCAGCAATTGCACTTCAAGGCATTTACCCTGCATATAGACTTGTACGTGTGCAATATGATATAGGTAAAAGGTTATTTATTGCAGCACTGTTTATAAAAGCAAAATATTGTAGTCAACCCAAATGTCCATTAGTAGAGACTTGCTAAATAAATTATAGTACATCTGTATAATGGAATATTATGTAGCTATAACAAAATAATGAGAAAACTCTTTTATATTGACAGGAAATACTATCTAAGATATATTAAATAAAAACTGAAGGATGCAAAATAAGTGTTAGTAAGCTAGCATTTGTGTAAAAAGGGGAGAAAATATTTTTCTGTATCCTCTTATTTATGCATAAAGCATTTGGAGGGTTACAACCACATCAGTTGGGTACAGGGAGGGGAACCAAATGGCTGAGGGACAGGGGTGTAAAGGACATTTTCATTATATACACTCTTTTACCTTTTGAATTATGGAACACATGGATGTGTTGTTTATTAAAAACGAAATAAATCAAATTTAAAACTCTGCCTTTTGTATGTTAATTTAGTTTTTTTAAAGCACAAATATACTAAATTATTTTAAAATATTTTGTATGCTAATCTATATATACTCTGAACACAGAATATATTCTAATATAATGTAATCTTTTACTGTGAAAAATACATTTTGCTCTATTAGTAAGCACATGTATATTACATGTTGTATCTATAATATACAAAATTTTAGAAAGGTTCTGTATAAAAGAATCTGAAAGGAAAACATTAAATGATGTTTTCAGTGGTTATTTCCAGATAGCTGACCTATGAGTGGTTTTAATTTTATTCTTTATCCTTGTTTTCTCCTCCCCAATTTTTTTTTTACGATGAACATATGCTGTTTCTAATAATCAGTAAAAAATTATCTGGGCCCCGCCCTGCCATTGTGAGCAGGATGAAGTTCAATTCCTTTGCCGAGCTTCTCGAGGCCCTGCTGCATTTAGAATATTCCATCCTCCTCTCCCTTCCTCTGCTCCTTCCGGGAGGACCTGCCATCCCTGAACAGGAGGTCCCTTGCTTGTTCCCCCCTGTCCTCCTGCAGAAATGCTACCCAACATTCACCGTCCAGCTCCAATGTCACGCCCGTCCAGACAGAACCAGTGGCTCCCTCCTTGGTGCTCCAGGTAACCGACTGTTTCCTTCAGGACTGGATTCCTCCCGGCGCGGATCTTGTCTTAAGAGTCCCGTGGCTTCCACGTGCAGTCGCACCTAGAAGCCCCGCAGCGCTCCCGCGGGGAGTGGGCTGAATGGCGGTTCCCTTCTTGCTTTCTCCACCTTCTGAGAGACGGACGTGCTAGGAGAGTTCCTGCTGGCGCAGTCCTCGCTTCCCTTGCATGTTCCTTTCTGCTTGTCAGAGTTTCTGGGGTGTGATCTTGGTGTCGTGCCTGACGTGGCTGCAGTCTCTGCCCCCCTTTCAGGGGGACCCTCCATTTGGCACCAATCCTCAGACAGAGCTGCGTCTTCCAAACCAGTGGTGGGTCCATGGAGTTCCAGGCACGTCTCATTTGAGCAGGAAGGGCTGAAGAACTGAGCTGGCGAAGGAGCCCACCCCTTCCCCATTTCTCAGAGTGCAACAATGCAGTGATTCACAACCTGCCCCTGCTCTTGTCTTTCACCCCAGTTCACATCGAGGCTGAACCCAAAGGAAATGGAAGAGAGGAACAGATGTCAAATTCCTTTCATCCCTATACAAAACAAAATATAGAAATGTATACCACAAAAGTGAAGCCTAATGTAAACTATGGGCTATAGTTAATGGGATAATTATAATAATGTTTCAACAGTTGTGACAAAGGTACCATTTTAATGTAAAATGTTAATAATATGGAAAACTGTATGAGAGGGGGTATATGGGAGCTTGCACTTTTTACATGATTTTTCTGTAAACTGACAACTGCTCTAAAAATAATAATAATAATGATAGTAATAATACCTTTCATGTCCCTGTATGCTTTCTTGTAAGTCCTGGTTTAAGAGATGTTAATACTCTCCCCTAATCCGGCCTCTGTTGCTCTCATCCTTATCCTTATACCCAGGGAGATTTACCAAGAGGATAAATGCCAGCTGGAAAACTTGGACATCTGAATGTGCTTTCAGGATACCCTCCAGATTAGGGCAGCTACGGCTAAACTTGGACGTGGTGGACACAAGCCCTTGGTCGGGCACAGGCGGTCACCTTTGAAGTTGAGGAATTATTGAAAGTCTCCCTCATGCTCAAAATCCTTCTATTCAATAAGCAATAATGACTAATACTTAACTGAGCACTTACTATGTGCCTTCTCTGTGTAAAGAAATAGATACGTTTATTATATCTCTATTTTACCCATAGGGAAACTGAGGCACAGAGGCCAAGGTTGCTCAGCTAGTGAGTTGGCTAGCTAGGATTTGAAACCTCAGGGGTTCCTTTC